>CAUYUJ010014155.1:125000-150000 GCA_963575745.1 Prorocentrum cordatum
TCTGCGGGGAAGCCCGCCCGACGTACTTCTTGCGCCCCAGCAGCGGGCGATGCCGAGAGTCTTTGTATTCACGGGTGACGGACCTGAACGAACCAGGGGCGCCGTGCTACTTCATCCACGGTGCGCAATGGGTAGACGGCCCGAACGTGCTACACGTCGGTCTGTCCTGCCGCAATGGGGGCAACGCCAAAGGGGAAGGCAGGCAGATGATTCGCGGATGCCCATGCTTACCTGGAGATGGGCGGATTCAATCAGGCCTGCGGATGGAGTCCGAAGTTTTGATCCTGGTGAGCCTCGAGAATCTACTCCGAAACAGCATCCCTTTTTGACGGTCTGCCAACGACATCGTCATGGCGTCGGGTATCCTCGGCAGAATTCAGCCAAGCCGTTTCGTTCAACTGATTTGCATCAAGCCTAACAGTGTCCAGTGCAAGTACAATCGAGTTGGACAGGTGTGGGTCTTGTATCTTGAAGACAACCAGCGGGGTAACCCGCGTGAATCTACCCCTGTCCCAAAGGAATGCTATGAATATCCTTGCGATGCTTCGGCATTGAAAGGATAGATTGTGCCTCTGACTCCCTACAACCTCAAGGTCCCTGTCTCGACACTTGCGGCGGAGGTAGAGCATTCCTTTGTATTCATGATGCAAGAGGTGTATCAAGCGCGGGCACCTGCGGGGGGTTCGGATGGGGCATGGATCCAAGCTCAGAGCGCTGACCTGTCTGGCATGACATCCAGTGGAGTCGCGCTGAACGACGGATTGCATGCGAGCGACCCGCGGCGCCATCAGGCGCAGCAGTTGCCGGCGCGTGCGGGGCCACCCGCCGCATTCGCACCCGCGAGCAGGGCCGCGGCCCCATTCGGCACTCCGCAGAGCGCTGGAAGTACCAGCAGTCTGCAGGCCCGACTCCGTAGTTTCAGGATGGATGCCCAGCTCTGCCAAGCCTTGCAAGCTGCATCGCCATTTGCATCTCCACGCGCCGTTGCAGGGCAACCTGCTATGCCAGACCAAGAGCCTGCCCAAAGGGCCGAGAGCCTATTGGGACAGCAGCAGTGGATGCGCAGGCAGATGCGTGAGGTTATGGGGAACATGAGGCGGGGCGGCATTGACCTCCCGAGCGTCAACTGGACCCCCCCCTCGGAATGCATTCCAGACGTGAATCCATGACCTGGTCACCCAAATGTAAGGATACATGCCAGGATTCTTCAGTCGCCCGACGTTTGATCCGACGGCTGCTGAAAGGCCTGTTGCACCGCCTATGGATGCACCCATGTTTCCTGAATATTACGCTCAGGAGACTGGCGTTCCTCGGGTCGACATTCAACCCGAGAGCCCGTGCGTTCGGGCAACGGCCGATGACTTCTATCGGTCCCAGTTGACGCGGGGAGCCTGATACGAATCCGGTATCCCAGGCCAGGAGCCCCATGGCGGCCCAGAGCTGGTGGCACCCGCGTCTATGGGGGAGCTGCGGCCCGAGATCTTGGCCATCCACGAGGCGCGGCAGGCCGACCTCTCCATGCAACTGGCTCGCCAACGACGCAATCGCCAGCGACGCCTACGCCGCGTGATGGATCGCGCGGGGACAGCCGCTGCTCCAACAGCTGCGGGGCAGCTCGCCATGAGCCTATCAGCAGCAGTTGCGATGGGATCAATGCCTGTGGGGCCACGCATGGCACCTGCATTCCCGCCGAGTCGGTATGAGACGGGAGAAACCACGCTTGATCGACAGACGCGTGTCAGGCCATCGGCAACGCCACCGGTCATTAGTGACGGTGGTTTTACTACATGTGCCATATGCCTGGATGAGTTTGCATGCCGCGACAAGGTGTGGAGACTTCAGTGTGGTCATATGTTCCATGCGCAGTGCTGAGATCGCGCTTCGCGCGCGCGTGTGGAGTGACAGCTGCGAGGTGCACCAAATGAGGTACCGTGCGCTATTTGCAGAGGTTGGCCTTGCCGCAGCTGAGTTTCAGTATGCCCTTGCTGAGGGGCAAAGCGCAGCGGATTGACATGGGGGAATACTCCGCGGGGCAAATGCACTCAGAGACCTGCGCGAAGAGCTGAATCGCAGCGCGGCGATGATGACAGGCGCTACAGCTGCTTCAGAGCCACCAGCTGCATCTGCGGGGCAACCTGCTGCATCCTCCTATGCGTGGCAGAATCCAACAGCCGCGATGCCAACCGCTGAAGTGCAAATGCCTCTGGTAGCCGGATCAGCAGCTACTGCAGGCACACCTGCCGCAACGACGCCAGCAGGGTTGCCTGCCAATAAGGCGTGGCTGAGGCGTATAGAGAGATCCACTGAAGCAAGCATGCACTGGCTTCGCGCGCCATATGGCACCGTGCAGGGAAAACCCGCTACGCGCGCAGAACCGATAGCCCAACGTGGGCACGCAGCGGTGCCAGTGCCATATCTGAGCGTAACATGCTACATGCGTTGCTGCTGGTCAATGCAGATGGGCAGACAGCCGTGCGTGCTGGCGAGGACACCTTTGAGAACATTCCACTTGCTGAACAGCAGCCATATAGATATGACGAGTACCCGTCTTCATGGATCTACCAGAAGCATCCTGTCACATAATAAGAAGCCCGGGGGTACATGGACGTCGTTGCATCTATGACGAGGGATCAATGGGTGTTGGATCAAAGGCGCCGCAAGGGCATGCGCGGCACAACCTTGTCCGCTGTGCCGGACATATCCGGTGAGCGACATGAGTTAGCCCTGGCAGCGAACAGTTGAACCACGGTGGATGGAATGCTGATTATCGTATTGGACATTGGCAGCGACATCAGCATCATTGGTCAGACAACTGCACGGACATTCGAGCGAGCTTCACGCTCCCATGGTCATCGCGTCAAGAAGTTGGATCTGACAAAGAGGCTGTATGTGTCTGGAGCGGGGCATGGAGTCGCCGTTTGCGACAAGTCGACGCATTGCAAGATTGCATGCGGGGAATGGGGCGGCTCCGTGGGGGCGCCCGCTATTGCCAGGTTAGACACCTGCTCAGCCAATGTGGCAGAGGGGTCTGGCGATGCACTCCCTGCAATCTTGGGGTTAAGGAGCATGTCGGACATGCGCGCTATCTGGATCCTTGAACAGGGACATGAGAAGATGCTCATCCCATGTGCAGGCATGCGCAGGCTCCTCCTTTGTAGAAGCCGCCAGGGTACTGGACTCTATGAAGGCACCATCAGGGCACTTGGCGACTAAGGTCGACGAGCATGGGGTCGCAACAGAGGTCACTGGCTCGACGGCTCGACGGCGTTTACTGTCGCAGCCAACCCTCGGCGCAAGGAGACGCCCGCACTCATCGAGGAGGTCGCGTATGTGGAGCCGATGGCGGGGCAACCTGCATCTAGCAATGCGCGGGCACCCGCCATTAGCGATGCCCACGCATATGTGTTGTCCCAGGACACAAGGGGCATCATATACTCCATCAGCGCGGAGACGATTTCTTACGCGATCCAGTCTATGGGGAACAACACCCTCAAGACCTGATATCGCAGGAATACGACGTATGGAAACCGCCCCGCGCCTGCCGATCAGAACTCCGCCTGGCGGAACTTGCAGGCGAAGATAAATCGGGCTGTCTACGGTGGGGGGCAACAAGTGGGTGCCGCCCGACGACGCCGCGGGGCAACCTGCTGTAGTGAGCAGCGTAGCCGAGAAGTATGACATCTTTACTTCGAGCAGTGGTTCAGGGGTCCATGGCACGGGCGCCTGGGCGCCCCCATCGCTTGAAAATGAATGGCGGGGGCAGGCGCGCGCCGTGGCCGCTCGCCCTTGCCCGGACAGGCCGAACGCTGAGGTGCTGTCTTCAGGCGCGGGGCACCTGCATGCTTTTCCCAGGCGCCGGCTGTGCGCGCCAGGGGTTGCGGCGGGCCCGGCTTCGCGGCTGCCGCGCAAGAAGAGCGCTCTTCTCATCATTCTCATTCTCGTGCCCTTGTAAATGAAGATGTTTGAACAGCGTGCGCTGAACTCCGAGCTCGAGGATACATGTGTGATCATATTACACGCAGAGGTTATGACCTCGACTGGTACACAGCCCTTGGGTGGTCTACCATCGGGAGATTGCCAACTACTGTGGGTGGCAACGCCCGCTGACTGGCATGTACAGTTGCCTGGAAAGCGGGCACGCCCGCATGATCCTTGCTCCAAAATCTTATGACCAGAGCTCGGCTTCTACTTGTGTCGATAGTACTTGTGAGACCTCCAGTGTATTTCTGGCAGTTAGGTCCTTTGCGAGATACTATTGAAGATTTAGGCCTGCAGGTCATGCGTGTGCGACGTTGCCATTTCGGTTTGAAGTTTGTCCGTTCAAGTCGTTTGCCGAGCGGTTCATGCCTGCAGGTGGCGACCCTGCGCGCGCATTCCGACCAGCCCGTGGAAATTTACGTGCTAAATTGCAAGGGAATCCGGACGGAGCGCAGAGCATGAGTTAGATTGGTGTGACCAGGGCGCCCAGAGGGCGGAATCGCGAAACAGGACGCTTGCTATCGTGATTGCAAGGCTATTTGACCAAATCGATTACCCCAGAACGAAGAGAATCATACACGTGCTGTGCACCTCAGCGTACACGCACGAGTGGACAGAGGAGCTCGGACTTACGACCAGTCTCCTAGGAATGGCCCTCAATGGGGCCATGTGGTACGCCGGGTGACGATGAGCCTTGGTGACGATATTATTATACAAGACATTCAGGTTCAAGATCAACCTATCGGGTATAATTACAATGCGCTTTTACAAAACGGTGTGACGAACATTCGTATTCGATTGTGCTGGAAGCCTCCGGCGCCAGTCCTGCTCGTGAGCGAGGGGCAGCGACCGCGCCCAAGGCGGGTTACGACCGTGGATGGCGATCGTCTGCCTCCCCCCTCGATTGAGCTTGGCCGCGCGCTACCCCGTTGCCCCGAATTCCCGACACTTACTTCGCTCAATGCTGAATTACAGACAGCACTGCCAACGGATGCCCGAATCAAGCAAAAGGAAAAGCAGAAAGCTGATAAAGAAACCGGCATCAGACCACGCAAGATACCAAAAGTAGTCGAAGACGGCAACGACGACTGCGGTGGGGACCTGAAGGGCCTCGGGCGTGGTGCCTACTGCACCGACGTTTCCCTGGACATCGACAGTGACGACGATGAGGAAACATTCATCGCGCAACCCGCGGGGTCACCTGCGGATGCAAATGCCGATGTGTTTCCCATGATCCCAACTTTGTGTTACGGGCGACATAACAAGGTAGACGTGCTGGAATTATGTGGAAGAAATGTGGGGGGGATCGCATTTTGCCTTCAGCTCGGGTTTATCCCCAGGTGGAACCTCGGTAAACGCCCCTATGTTGACCTTGTAAGCAAGGAAGTCCAGGACGCAGTTATGCACTACTCGGAGGTGTGCTTCGTCAGCGTTGTCATGCTACAACCAAGCTGCAGAACAACTGGGCTGGCTGCCGCTCCACGACGCGTGGCATGAACACGACAAGGAAGACCTTCCACGCATCAAGTTCGGTGGAAGGGGTGCCTTGCGTCAAAATGACTTCCGACGGCTTACTTACGAGAACAACCGGTGGGTATTTGGGCGGGCGAACACCTGCCGTGGACTACGTTGGCCAAGCGCGAGGGCATCGGCAAACTAACCGTGACTCCCACGGGGTATTAATATGCAAACCTATTGGGATAATTGCCAACCACCGTCTCTTGCTGACACCCTTCGAGAGGAAACGGTGCACGGGCCATCATCTGCAGGCCTCGGTTCGTAACCAGGAACTGGCCAGGGCAGCCCAAAATACTCCGAAGATGCAGTCCCTCTTCGTCGAAGCAGTTCAAAATGCACATGACATGTTCCGAGTGAACCGTGATCGCTTTCATGGTCATCCTCATTCATCTCCTGTTCTTGTCGCGAAGGTACGAGGATTCGACTTGGATGACCCAATTATCCTTCGGCACCCCGACGGAGCGATCATGGGGCCACACTCAGGAGGACGGGGATGTCCGGCATGTGCGGGTAATGTCAACGTGCGTTCCCCTTGTCACGCGATAGGAAGCCTAAACATTGCAGGTGGTACGGCAATGGGGATTACCACTGGGAGTGCCCATGCTGCAAGAAGAACTATGGTCAGGCTAAACCTGGTCAGTTACTTGCGCCTGGCAAATGTAGCATTGCCAAACCGTGGAAGCTGCCGGACAACCGCGGACATGAGCCTCCTGCTCCTGCCGAACCCGCAGCACCTCCCTGCGGCGGCAGCAGCGTGCGAGGCACCAGCCGCCCAACAAATTGCGCGGCTACGAGCTCCGAGGCCTGGCTCCAGAGCTGCGCCAACGGCGGGTGCCACCAGCCACGACGTCGCAGTAGGCAGACCGGCTGCGGGGCAACCTCCCTCGGGCGGAGCCGGCAGCTCGGACGATCGCAGACGGCTACCACAAATAGTAGCCAGACGAGGTCGACATCAAGGGGGGGGTCCACCTCCACCACCACCGGCTGGTGACCCTGCTGCTCGTCCAAGCATTCCAGACTGTTCGCGGTTCCATGTGCAGATTAGTAGTTTACAGAACCTACGCAGCTGATCCCAGCGTGGTAACGCGCGAGTTGCGAACACTGCACTAACGGTGTCTCCACGCCAAAGAGCCTCAGATGAGACTCGTCTTAACCAAGGCTGGTCTGGAAAACGTCAGACTGAACCTGGTAGCGGGCGTCTGTGATATATGTTGGGCGTGCAGGGCTTGGGGCGAGCCTGGGCGCGCCGTTATGCCGTCTACTGCGCTACCTGGCAAGTTCAGTGAAGAAGCCGAACGCGATCTAGTTTTTAACAAACAGGAGCGCAATATATTTTATATAACTGATCGTTGCGTCCGATATGGTGCTGGAATCCAGATACCAGACCAAACTATGACCAGCATCTTAGATGCGTACCATCAGGGCAGGATGCAATTCAGACCTGCCAAAGTACTCTATCCCGACGGAGAGGGTGCACTTAACAACGACACCGCAAAAGCAGTCCTTCGGGCAAAAGGCACTGAGCAAAGGACACGTGCGCGTGGACAACGCGCTGCAGCAATTGAAGCCAGAAGCGACATGCTACGACACCTGCTTGACGTCGTGGAAGCGGAACTCAACAGGTTAGACATGTCCCGTGTGTTCACACATCTACTGCATGTAGCCTTACTCGCCGCCAACTCGTTTACCTTTTTTTTTACAATGTTGTTTCTCCATGCGACGCGCTGTCTGGACGGCATCCAGCGATGCTACCCGACCTGCCTATTCTGGGCCATGACCAGCACGCAGAGACATCCGACTACGTTCGAGAACAGACTATCCGCCGGGTAAGCATTGAGGCTATTGCTCAAGCCGCGGCAGTAGCCAAAACCAACCGTGCACTGCGGGCCAAGGCCACTATCACGGGTCTGCATTACTATGACGAAGGAGATCTGGTTGACCATCATCGTTGCGAAACGATCCCGACAGGGGTCGAGTCATCATCAGGGTGGGGAATCGCAACGTGCAAGTCCAATGCGGCGACGCGCGACATTCACTATGCACTGGAGCTTTGATCGCTCGAGAAAGTGTCCCAGACAGCACAGCACTGCGCACTGTGTTGACCTTCGTAGCCAGTCTACCTGCGGGGCGACCTGCTATTGCAGTTGGCTATATCCCAACCAAAAAGAGAATGCTCCAGATGACAAGTGTGAGCCGACTATCTCTGAAGTGCACGTTGTTCTACAATACCTCAGCATTAACCTCGTTCGTATCGAGAACGTGGTTTGCATCGGTTTAGCTGAGAGTTTTCACGAGCTACCACTGGTGGCTTATACTGACAGTTGTACACTGGTGCACTATGACAACGACGTGAATGCAGGCTTCCATTATTTCGAAGCCGAAGGCACTGCCTTAAACATATACGATATAACTGGAACAGCACATTCGACCATCATCCAATGCCTGAAGTCAACCTCAAGCGGGCTTCGAGCAAGACGTGGCGAAGTTTGAAGAACTGGCTGGCGCACCAGAACAAGGCGTCGACGCCAGAGAAGCTCCAGAAACCAAACCACCACAGGGGGGCGGACGGCGACCTATTAATGTGGAATCAAAAGCGGACCTCGAGGCACAAATCATGGATGTGCGGTGCGCAGAACTGCACGTTGAGAGAGAGAGAGAGAGAGAGAGAGAGAGAGAACTACTGGAGGCAACTCCAGCAGGCGACCTCTACATTGTGCCCGCGCAGATGATCACCGACAACAGTGTGCTGGTCACAGTTGCTGAAGAACAGCGGGCGCACCTGCCTACGTGGGGTAATCCACATGATATCGACACAACGGAGACACATCATGTCCCAGTGTGCTCCACGGGCGAAGACGACACCTGCGAACGGGGCGTTGGCGAGCATGGACTATATAGAACTCTGCCTCGCTGCAGACATGTCAAGGGTAGTCCTGTCCCAACAACAACGCAATACATTGAACTTTGACCGTGTGACCACCGTGCGAGTATGTGTGACCGCTGCAGCTACGCGAGCCGCAGTCGTCAAGGAGGACGACCTCCTCGCGAAGGCCGACATCCAGGCGAATCCAGTCATGTTATCTAAAGCCCCATACACTGAATGCAAGACATGGTTTGACAACGAGTGCTTCAACATGCAGGAAGCATCAAGGGCGCCAAACATCATGACTTCAAGATACGTATACAAGTGGAAGTTTGTCAAGAACGAGCAGGGCGGGATGGAACGGGCCATGGGGCTGCGCTCGGTACTTCGGGGGTTTATGGGCCTCGAAGCCTTCGATGTGGAAACCTCCTGCGGAAAAGGCGCGGCGGTCGAGTCGGGGGCTTCTCGCGAGCGCGGCAACGTGCAGGAAGCAATGGGTCAGTGCTTCCCTCGACATCAACATGGCTTTCCTGAAGGGGCTTACCTATCAGGAACTTGGTGAAGCAACTTGTGAAACAAGGAACGGTTGGTGTGCTTCACGCTGCCGCCTGGATCAGCATCTGCGCTTGGACCCCTCCCAGGATTTGAGCACTGCGATGAGTCGAAACACGGTTCACACTGCCTCAAACCAGGCACGGGCACCAAGGGCGCGCCAAGAGCCTTCTCACTGAAGCTCAGAAAGACCGCGAGAGGGCTTGGTCGCATACCCACGTCCAATGACGCGGAGTTTGAGACAAGTTCTATTTTTTCTTACAGCCAAGCACGTTGATGACATCACTATGGCGGGCACGGAGGACACCATCGACAGGTGCGTCAAGTGTGTTGAGAGTACTTTTGGCCAATGTAAGCTCAACAAACACGCATATACCAATTGTGCTGTGAGGTGCACAAAGGATGGGGGTGGTAACGTTACGCCTGATAAATTCGTATACGTAAAACAGCTCCGTCCTATACAACATCCAGAACCTACTCGCGCAGATGCTGGCGCCAAGGCGTCAAACATTGCCACTGACATGCTTGTTGGCCTCAGAGGTGCTGTGGCTTGCGCCTTAATCGCGCAGGTGTGATTAATGGTATATCTTGTATTCCCACAGCGTATCCAAGAACCGACCGGCATACGCGTGCGACGACTGAATGCGATTACGAGCAAATCGCGGGTTTGCCCTACTACGATCGTCTACCAATCGATGACCCCAACGGGGGGGTCGACCTGCGCAGCGACTCCGGTTACCGGCGTCTTAGCGGAGATGCCGAGGGCGAGGTCAACGGCTATGGTATTCGCGGGGCAAACCTGCTACGGCGTGGAACACGCGCCTGTTGGTAAGCCCGTCGTCTATCTGATCGACGCGTGCTGCAAGTCTCACCGCTGGCAGGTCCGTTCGAGCTATTCAGCGGAAGCACTAGCAGCAGCGGGCAACTTGGACAACTGCTATCCCACGGTCGTCACTCCGAATGAACTCCACGCAGGGCCGCTGACACCCACTCAGTTGAAATATATACTTGAGATGGGTGGCCTGAGCATCAAGGTTACTTTGACCATCGATGTGGAATGTGTCTTCAAGTCCTTATGAAGCAAAAGCCCGGAGAAACCGACTGAGTGTAGTCTTTTTGGGCACATCATTTGGAGGCGACAGATGGTGGAGCGTGGTATCGTGCAGAGTGTACAGTCGTGTGGCAATCGCGACATGACTGCGGATGGCCAAACTAAAGGGAGCATCGACAGAGATATGCTCCTACAGATCATGTGAGGAACGCAATCCTTCAATCACGACTTAAAACGACCAGACAAGATCGTCTGAACCGCCTGAGGAGCAATCGCCTGCAAGGTGATTTGCCTGCGAGGCAACTTGCTTGCAAGGGCACTTGCGTGCGGATCAACCTTCCTTGTTGAGCCAACCTGCTGCTGCCTACCTTGTTTATCTAGTGTTCTACTATGTAGCGGGCGGCGGACTCACGCTTCGTCTCCTCCCCGACTCTTAAGGAGGCTGGGACAAAGGCGAAAGATAGCGAGCGTTTGTCCGCGGCCGGTTTTTCTCAAGCGGCCGGCCGCCAACATATGATTGTGCTTCATCGCGAGGCACACTACTTGCCCTTGGGACCGAACACATTTTCGCTTGACATGGCCCGTCGTTCCCGCGACGATATCTTACTTTTGGGACTATCGTTCATACGGTACAACAGAGTTGGATATGGGCTGTGCCTTAGGCGAAGCTTCTGGTTTGGCTTCCCAACCCCCTTCAGACTCCTCGATTGTTTATGCCGCCTCGCGAGTTTGGGGAGTTCCATCCGAATTTCCACATCCCTTCTCACAGGCTCTGCACAGCAATGTCGATGCACACGTGTTGGCGTGCGCTTGTGGAACGAGCCTGGTCTTCATCCTAGTTCGACTCCCGCTCCACTCAACCTGACTTGGGGGTCGTGTGTCAGGTTGTGGCGCTCTTTTCCCCTCTCTTCCCCCCGCTCTTCTTCGCATGCGCCGCGATCGTTGCTCTTTCAGGCCACGGTTCAGTGCGTGAGTTTGCCTATCGCAGGTCGGTTCGTGTGGAGTTACCAGTTTGCTTGGCGACCTTCGGATTCGCGCAGCGGGCGAGGCCGAGTCAGGGGAAACTCTGTGGTCGTGCTCCCTCCTCCTCCTCCTCCTCCTCCTCCTCCTCCTCCTCCTCCTCCTCCCCCTCCTCCTCCTCCTCCTCCTCCCAAACAAGTTCCGATCCCTCCTCCAGTGTTCCCTCCCTTCCCTACCTCCCCCTCCGGCGGGGAAAAACCTCGTCGGCCCAGCCCTGGCGGCCACGCAGGAGGGCCGGCGGATAGTTGACGATGTTGCATATTATGTCGGCTCACAGAATCTGTACGTTGCGGACCTCGCCGAGTGGGGCATCATCGTCGACAGCGCGGCGCAGACACAGAAGGTGCTCGAAGAGTACTGGAACAAGGTCTGGCTTGCGTCCTACGAGAGCGTGCCAGAGGCTAATCGCGACATGCACGTGGACAGCGTACTGGCGAGCCTGGAACTGAACAGGAACCCCGTCGATCTTGCTAGCCTCTCCGCGGACGAGGTGGAGCAGGTGCTCCTGAAACAGAAGGCTTCATGTGCTGGGGGGTCCCCGAACAGACTTACCGTGTGGTTGAAGAGAGCCAAAAACCTCAAAAATGCAGATGGCATAATGAGTGGCGTCTCCGATCCATACGCCACGCTTCGACTCGTAGACGGCAGCGGAAAGCTCGTAAAGGCTATTAAGAAGTCGAGAGTCGTCGATAATGACCTCAACCCTACATGGAACGAGCAGTTCGATTTTGAGGGCCTGGACTCTCCGTCTTCGTACACGCTGATAGTGAACGTGCTGGATCAGGACTCCTTCTTGGGGCTGCCCGGTAAACTCGCAGACCTGCTGGCGGCGGACGACAAGTTGGGAGAGGCCAGCGTGAATTTGGGCACTCTGAAGCGTTCCGAGGACTTTCAGGACATGGAGCTGGAGATCGCGAAGGGCTGGCTCTCGAAGTCTACCGTCAGCATCGCCCTGCACAACTGGAACGAGTGGGGCAGCTAGAAGGAGCCGAACCTGCCATGCGCGCCGACGGCACGAAGCTCTGTACTCGGGTGCCTGCCCAGAGGAGACGAGGGCCACACGCTGCAACGGCTGCGCGCGAGATCGGGTGGCGGAGCCCCAAGACGGGGCGCAGCCGCGCGGAGCCCGGAGGTCGAGGAGGGCAGTGCCGATGTAGGACCGGGCGGCAGTGCTGTCACGTAAGCTGGCCTCAGGTCCGAGCACAATATATGACCATCACCACCAGGATGGGGAAAAATCTGCCATTCGATTCGGTGCAGTTTTGCTCCGATGGCAAACCCGCCGCCCCCGCCGACGTCAAAGGGCTGCCCCCTCTGACTTCGTCAAAACACGCGCGGTGGTAGTGTATATGATTTTGGTTACAAGGAGGAACGATTTTTATACACCACAACCAAGAAGTGCTGTTTCTGCTTCAGGAACTCCCCTACCACGGCGCCCGCGCGCCGCGCCGCGCTCTGTTTCGCCGCGGGGTCGCAGCGTCGTCTGGCATGATCCTGCCCCTAACCATATTTCGATTGTTTGTTGTTGCGGGCGGTGGTGGTGTATAGACATCCTGCGATCCGACGCTGCGAAAACATGGCAGCACAGTTGAACCTCTCGACCAGAGCCCCAGATCCCATCCCTCTGCGGCGTCTCTCGCGCCGGATCGACCTGCGATGGCTCTACAGCTGGTGCGAGAACTTGCAGCGCCCGGGTCGCAGGGTTCCGATGTGTGTGCCAGGCCTGATTGCTCTGCCGGGGCCAGTCAGGGGCAACGGAAGGGGGGGATTGGCTCAGGGGGGGATGCATCGATTCATCGCCGGTACGGGCCCGATAGCCCCCCCCGCTCAGGGCCGCCGCTTGGTTTTGCTGTCGGGGGCGCATCGCCGATCTATCTGTGATGTATCGCCGATACCAGGTCGGTGTTTTCCCCCTTGAGCTGGCCCCAACCCCCTTCTCATTGCCCCTCAGCCAAAGGGCGCTGCCAGTCGATCCATCCGCCCCCGCCCTCGCACCATCGGTCAGCTGCCAGCCGCCATCATTTAGCTGTGCTGGCCGCCGCCCGGTCATCCCGAGTCGATTGCTGGCACCTCTGCACGGAGAAGGTGACCGAGGCCAGCTGGAGCTGGCTGGGGGCCTGACGTGCTGTCGAGGCTGATTGGTAGGTCGATCCTGCCGAATCAAGGTGCCCTTGTGTCCTGTGTTCCGCGACCTATGCCTTTTACATTCCTATGACAGTGTGGCCCTCGGAAGTGTCTTGTGTCCTCTCGCGGCTCGCGTGTCCTCTCCAACCAACCTCGACTGTGGCCCAGCACTGGTTCCGGCCAGCAGGAGAGGGGGGGTAGGTTCGAGGTGCTGGGTTCGAGAAGGTTTGCTCCCCGCATGCCTAGTGGGATTATTGTTTTCTTCTCACCTGCGGCGCACACGCGTTCACACAAAGACACACGCCTCCGCTCCTCACCCTTCTTTACTTCTCCTTTCCCTCTGTTTCTCCTGCTCACTGGCGCGCAGCGCTGACCGCACATCTACACAGCACACATACAGCACATTCACACACAGCACAAATACTGGGCATCCACATGAGGCAACACTAGCAACGCCATTGCATGCCTGGCGTGTTCACTGGACACAACAGGGAGTGCGCTGGGGGTGGTCTCCCTATCCGTTTCGGGCTCGCAAAGCGTGGCAGGCGTTGCATTTCCTCGACACCACAGGGGGTGCAATGGGGTGGTCTCCCTATCCGTTTCTGGCTTGCAAAGCCTGGCAGGCGCGACACTTCCTCGACACCAGAATGGGGTGCGCAGGGGTTGGTCTCTGAGCGCGGTCTCTATACAGTCCAGGCTCGGGAAGTGTGGCAGGCGTGGCACTTTCTCGACACCAGAGGGGGTGCGCAGGGGGTGGTCTCTGAGTGCGGTCTCCATATGGTCCAGGCTCGGCACGTGTGGCAGGGGTGACACTTTTTCGACACCACAGGGGGTGCGCCGAGGGTGGTCTCTGAGCGCGGTCTCTACACGGTTCAGGCTCGGAAACTGTGGCCGGGGTGGCACTTTCTCGACACCAGAGGGGGTGCGCAGGGGGTGGTCTCTGAGCGCGGTCTCTATATACGGTCCAGGCTCGGAAAGTGTGGCAGGCGTGCACTTTTTTCGACACCATATGGGGTGCGCAGCGGGTGGTCTCTGAGCGCGGTCTCTATACGGTCCAGGCTCGGAATGTGTGGCAGGCGTGGCACTTTCTGGACACCAGAAGGGGTGTGCAGGGGGTGGTCTGAGCACGGTCTCTATACGGTCCAGGCTCGGAACGTGTTGCAGGGGTGGCACTTTTTCGACACCATAGGGGGTGCGCAGGGGGTGGTCTCACTATCCGTTTCGGGCTCGCTAGGCGTGGCAGGCGTGGATTTCCTCGACACCACAGGGGTGCGCTGGGGGTGATCCTCCTATCCGTTTCGGGCTCGCTAGGCGTGGCAGGCTTGGCAGTTCCTCGACACCTCAGGGGGTGCGCTGGGGGTGATCCTCCTAGCCGTTTCGGCCTCGCAAAGCGTGGCAGGCGTGGCAGTTCCTCGACACCACAGGGGGTGCGCTGGAGGTGATCTCCCTATTCGTTTTGTGCGCGCAAAGCCTGGCAGGCGTGGCACTTCCTCGACACCGCAGGGGGTGGTCTCTGAGCGCGGCATCGAGTCTTTGCGCGACGTGGAAGGCCCAGCCAGCTGGTGGGGTCAAAGTGGCGGTAAGCCAGTAACCCCCAGGCTTTGCCTTTTCTGGACCCGCTCAGGGTACTCAGGCTCCCAAGGCTTGACTGGCGCCGCCAACGGTATCGACGAAGCAACGGCCCTTCATCATTCTTGCAAATTTCACGTCAGCTATCATCACGCCAGACATATATATATATATATATATAGCATGATTATGTTGGGTTCTTCGGTAGCGTAATATCCGTTTTCGGTCTCTGGGGGCCGTTGTCGAGCCCCAGGACACTCAAACGCGGATCCTGGGTGAAAATTGCACCAGATGGACTCCAGGAGGGATCCAGGGACAGATTCCGAGGGGATTTGCCTTCATCCTCCCCTCTGAAGGTTTCACAGCCGCCATTGCCCTCATCACCCAGTTTTCCGCGAGCTGCAGCCCGGAGAATTAGTTCAGGGTCGTTGAAACTGGCGGCTGCTCCCTCCGCCGATGCACTGGACACTTGACCCCCGATTCGAAGGCTTTGCAGTGCCCTTACACAGCGAGTCTCGACAGACGGACTTTGGGGATGAACGGGTTGAGTAGAGCCGCACACACCGATACTCGTATTTGCTGGGTTGTCTGTGTGGTGCACGTTTGAGGTGCTCCGGATCTTTCTTTCTGATCTTTCGAGACGTGTATTCACTCTTTTTGGGTTGTGGTCCCAGAAGCTGGTCGGGGGATCAGAGGTGTTGGCTCGAATCCTCGGCTTTTTCTTCCTGCTCCGTCCTCTTCCTCTTCCTCCTTCACTCCTCCCGATGTTGCGATTTTTTCAATAGGGGTGTCCAGAAGGCCCGATCTTTTCTCCAGGGCAGTTCTTTTATCCCGGTCTGTTCTCTGACGGTCCCAAGGGCCTGGCAAGCGCCGCCGGAGGCGGAGATCTACCACAGAGCTTCCGCCATGAATCTTTCACGACGCGAGGGGGGTCCGGGTCCTCCTCCCCCTCCTCTTCCCTCCTGCTCCGCGCTCGCGCCGCGCGCGTGTCCGTCCCGGGCGGGCAGCAGCCGGGGTCCGGCTCCAACGCCCCCCCCCCGCCCCGGCGCGCAGCACCGACCCCCCGGTGCCCAGGCCGCCCAGGCGCCGCAGGTGCTGCCACGGGGGGTCCTCGGCCCGAGGTATCGCGCCAGGAGTTCCAATCTCAGAGGAGATACAAGATGCCGATGCCGGTGCTTGTCAAGGGGGAGCTCTCGGCACCACGGCTGGATGCTCCTGGAACATCTGGACAGAATGCGCCATGGGAGCGCGGTCTCAGTACTCTTTGGTCTCAGCACTCTTTGGTCTCAGTACTCTTTGGTCTCAGTGCTCTAACGTTACCGCCAGGCCCCCGGCGGCCTCCAGAGCAGGGGGGGCTCGCAGAGTGCCCCGAGCCCGAGAGGCTGGGGGCACCGTGGGCCGAGAGCGCCCTGCCCAGACCTCCGGCGCGATGTGTTTTGTGTTCGGGAGCTCGCGGCCTTCCTCGGGAGCAATTGCAGAGGGGGCCCATGCCAAGAAGCACCCTGCTTGCCTCCAGGGTGCCCTGGGTTTCTTGGATTTCGATGGTTTTGCCATGGGAAGCGTGACGTTGCCACACCAAAAATCCATGGACGTCCTGGTGTCTCAGGGTTGGGTTTCTTGTGGAAGGTTTCTCGTGGTCGGGTCTCGACTGTAACCGCAGAGGGTCTTCAATGCTGCCGGGAACCCCCGCCCCCCCCTCCCAAACTCCGCTGGTATTCAACAAAAACTTGTCCTTCCCCCCCCCCGGGTCCACCTCTAATGTCGCTTGACGCCGCAAACGCCCCCCCCGCGCGTTGGAATCGACAGAGCCCCGGGATTGAACAAAACCAGCCCGCGCGGGTGTCTGCGCGGGGGACCCGCAAGGAACGATGCCGCTGCCTCCGGGGCGCGTCCTGCACCGAATCTCCCGAGGAGAACCCGGCCCCGGCGGCTCCGGCACGAGCAGCGGTACACTGCGGCTCCTCTGAGCCTGGGACTCTGGCGGGGGCCCGGGCCATCCAGGCGGCTGCCGAGAGCGATGGTCGCGGCGCCGCTGGCGGCCACCGCGCTCTGGCTCGCGCTCGCGGCGCCCCCGCGAGCCTGGGGCGCCGCGGCGCTGCGCCGCGGCCCTGCGCGAGGCGCGGCCTCCCGCGGCGCGGGGGCGCCCGGCCCCGCAGGGCGGGGCCGCGCCGCCGCTCGGCCGCGGGGCCTCGCCGCGGCGGCGGCGGCGGCAGTGGCCGCGGCCGCGGCCAGAGGCTCCCGCGGCGCCAGGCGGGAGGGCGCTGGCTGTCAGAGGTGCCGATGCCGCCGCCCCTGGCCTCGCCTTGGCCCTTCGGGGCCTTCTGGGATGCCCTCGTCGTCACGGCCAGACTCGCCTCGAGCTCCTGGCCAGAGCGCGCCTCAGGAGAGGTCCAGGGAGCAGCGGCATCATCATTTTTTGGTCTCCCCACCTCACGCTCCAGTCCTCCGACGTCATGATTTTTCATGACGTCGGCACCCTGGACCCATTCCCCTGGACCCGTTTTTCATCCCGAGTCGGTTTTTGACGGTGCCCAGGCCCGGCAAGGTCCCCTGGAGGCCGAAAACAGCGACCCCCCCCTTCGGGGATTTTACCATGACTCGACGGGGTCTGGGACCGACCCTGGCCAGGCGCAGCGCGGGCTCCAGAGCCACCTCCTCCTCCTCCTCCTCCTCCTCCTCCTTCTCTCCTCCTCCTCCTCCTCCCCCTCCTCCTCCTCCTCCTCCTCCTCCTCCTCCTCCTCCTCCTCCTCCTCTTCCTCCTCCTCCTCCTCCTCCTCCTCCTCCTCCTCCTCCTCCTCCCTCCTCCTCCTCCTCCTCCTCCTCCTCCTCCTCCTCCTCCTCCTCCTCCTCCTCTCCCCCTCCTCCTCCTCCTCCTCCTCCTCGTCCTCGTCCTCGTCCTCCTCCTCCTCCTCCTCCTCCTCCTCCTCCTCCTCCTCTCCCTTGTTCTGTGCATGCGGAAGCGACTGCGTTGGTATTTGGCTGGTCCCCAGCCCTGGGCCCAGGAGGACTCGGCCACGCGCAGAGGGGGGGCAGGGTGATGGGGGGAGAGACTGCTTCGAAGCACCCCTGCTTCTTAGAAGGCGCGGGTCCTTGTCTACAGATGTGAGGTCGGCGCCTTCCAAGAAGCAGCCTCCTGCTGGGAAGCCCTTCATCCTCCCCCTGTCCCCCTCTGCTTGAAGAAGAAAGCGCCATTAACATAAACTTTTGGGCGCTCCGCGCGGATTTCTTGGATCCGCGCTGGGCCCCCCAGGCGGCGCCTCCGGTGCCGCCCCTGGCGCGCTCCGCGCGCCAGGGAGGGGGGTCCAGCGCAGATCGAAGAAATCCGCGCGGAGCGCCCAAAAGTTTAGGCTCATGGCGTTTACTCTTCGTCTGATAAAGCCCCCCCCCTGTACCCCCCGCTGCGCGCCGCCAGACGTGGGCCTGGAGCCACCCGCCCTGGGCCCCGGAGGGTGCCTGGCCAGGGCCAGCGCGGGGATCGTGGCTGGCGCCCTCCTGCCCAGGGCGGCGGCGTGGGGCCTGCCGCCGCGGCGGCCGCTCGCCGGGCGCGCCCGGCCATCGGCGAGGGCCGCGGAGGAGCGGGCCGGACGAGAAGGGGGGGGGAGTTCGGGGAAGGGGGGGGGGGGCGAAGTCTGCGGCCTACAGCCCCAGCACTCTGGCGTCGTGTTTTTTTTTCAGGGCTGCGTTTTTGTTTGTTTTTTGTTTTTTGTTTTTGTTTTTTTTGGTTTGGTTTGGTTTGCTTTGTTGTTGCTGTTGCTGCTGCTGCTGTTGCTGTTGCTGTTACCGTTTTCGGCTGCCCCGGGGCCGTCGAACAATCTCGGTCAGGACGACGACCCGGTCGAAGGGACGTCGTCGGGACTTTTGGGGACTGCGTACAAAGAACCTCGCGGCGTCGGATGCCTGGGGCCGATCTCGGGCCCGGCGCATGGGCGCTCTCCTCGACCGTGCCCGGGGCGCCTCCGGGGAACCTCGGCTGCGTGGGCTGGCTCGCGGCCCCGCCCTTTGCCTGCCCCAGCGGCGCGCGGCACGGGGGCGGCTCGGGGGCTCAAGAGACGGGGGCCAATGCAAACGGTAAGTCTGGCCTGCCTGTCCCTCTACAGGAGGAGTATCCAAGAATGGTGAATAAAATGGTCTGGGGACGATTTTCCTTGCTTTGTTTGATAACCTTTTCTACCATGTCTTATTTTTCTTCTAAAATCCGCCTGCAGGAGGACATGTCCGACCTGATGCGACCGGGGGTCCGTCAGAGCGCCGGATCTAGCAGGCTCCTGCAGAGAGTCATGGTTGCATTGGTCCGGGCTTGGGCGCAGGATCCCGCAGGATTCTGCAGGATCCTGCAACGCCTGCTTGGCGCGGGGCTGGACTGACCCAGGTCAGCAGATCCTCGAGGGGCGCGAGGAGGGGGGCGGCCTCCCAAGAAGGTCAGGGCGCCCTCGCAGAAGGGCTCCGGTGCCTCCGCGCAGGCTTCTCAGCAGCCCTCGGCATCGCACGGACGTGTGCACTTTTCTCGGCGAGGATCATCGAAGAGCATTTTTGGATCATGTGGTGACAAAAAACGAAGCCGAACAAAAACACGAGGAATTCACGTCCGAGCGATGGCAAGAGCTGCTGGGGCTTCTGAGAAGCCCCCCTGCCCTCTTAAGGAGGCCACCCTCCTCGCGCCTCTCGCGTGTGCACGCCGCCATCTTCCGCCTCCCTGGCTTACTTCGGGGGCCCCCGAGCAGTGTCGTGACCACACCGCGTGGTGAGTCAGTGGGGATTCGGGGTCACCGCGCGGTTTCGGGATTCGGGTCGTTCTCCGAGCACTGCCCGGGCGACTCGGCCCTCCAGAGTCCTAAGGCCGTGCGGTGACGGACCGCGCGGTGAGGTCGCTGGGGGCTCCGAGGTCACCACGCGGTCCGTCACCACACGGCTTTGGAGCCCGAGCAACTCTCGAACAATATGACATGGTTTTGGCACAAAGTCTCGGAGCCCCCTCCCTGGCGCGCGGGGCGCACTAGGGGCGGCGCCAGGGACGCCGCCAGGGGGGCCCAGCGCCGACCTCGGAACTCCGCGCGGAGCTCCGACAAGTTCTGTTGCTCTTGCCGTTTGCTGTTTCTCTATATCTCCTGGCCTTCGGCCAATCCCGCCACCTTGCCTGGGTTGTGGGTCAGTGTTGCCACCTCGCCTCGGATGAAGAAGTGGTCCCGGGGGAAAGCCCCAGTGTCTGGTCAGTGTCAGTCGCTACGGTCGCGATCAAAAAAACCCACCAGACCTTCCAGAAATGATGGCCATGCGATCTGAGGGGGGAGAGAGGAAGAGACACGCATTGTCAAACAGCGAGGGAGCTTGGGCTATCTTGGGCCATCTTGGAAGTCATTTTGGGCTTTCTGAGGCCGCTCGGGGGCCTCTTGGGTGCTTCTGGGGTTCCTCTTGGAGGCCTCTTAGGGCTTCTTGGGGCGCTCTTGGAGCTCTCTTGGGGGCCTCTTTCAAGTCCTGGAGGGCTTCTTGGTGCCATTTGAAAGCGGTCGGTCAAAAGAGAGGGGTCCTCGATGTCTGCCCCCTTCGGGGGCCATGATCCTCGTGAGGGGTGTCAGAAATTGGCCCTCTCACTGGCCGAAAAAGTTAAAAAAGACCCTCCGACACATCGGTCCCCCTCCCCAAAAAAACCCAGGGAGGGGAGTGGGACGGCTCCCCTCACCGAAGGGAAGATGGGGTTGTGTAAGAAGAAAGAAATCACCCGTAGACCACCTGTCGCCCAAAGGGCCGGTGGGATTACCGTGTGATCCGACCAGGAGAAGAGGTCGGGCGCGAAGGCCTCGGGGAGCGCCCCCGACCAGGCCCGGGTGGCGCTGGTATCGCAGCGGCTGACGTCCGCGGACTGGCACCTCGGTCGCTGGGGCTACTTGTCCGAGGTCGTGTACACGTGGCTAGGTCCAGCCGGGGGGCTCAATGTCGATTCGCCGATCCCTATCCCTATCTCCATCCCCATCACGAACACCACCAGCCCACCATTCCAGTAGGGGGATATGTTCCTCGAAACCCGAAGGGGAGACCCCGTATTCCAATCTCGGGGGTAAATCGGCTAGTGGGGCCCAGGCTTCGTCAGTGGGGATAGGGATCGGTTGAGCGATGCTCAGGGCGGCTATCCGTGGACCCTGTCATCCGGGCGTTGCAAATTTTTCTCACTGGGCATTTTCGCCAGGCTCTGGGCCCTTGGACTATCACAGGTCGATCCGGCCAGAGGAGGAATGAGGACGAAGGATGAACAGGAGGGAGTGAGGCGGAGGAGGATGTCGAGGGAGGATGAGGAAGGAGGAGGAAGGCGGCATCGACGGAGGAGCAGGAAGGCGCGCTGACATGGTTGCGGCGCGCGGTCTATTCTCCAGAGCCGCCTTATCTCAGAGATTCCGTTTGATCCTGGTCCGATGTTGTCGCTGCTCTGGCCTCGTCTCAGTCCTGCGCTCTCGCGCGTACCCGCGCCAGTCCACGAGGGTTCGGGCAGGAGAGACGAGAGGGTAGTCACCGACGGCGGCGGCGAGGGCGGCGCACGACGGCGTCGGAGAGGACAGGCGGCCCCGAGGTCCGACGTCACGACAAAAAAAATGCTGCATCCGGAGAATGCACGGCTGGAGCCGTAGGCCCAGTCTTTCCACAGCAGTTCTCGTGCCAGGTCGATCCGTGAGGGTCCCGGGGCCCGAACTTGCGGCGCCAGGATCTCAGAGGAGTCGGGGGCGGCCAAGACGGCGGTGATGTCTGGGAGTGGGGGGGGGGATGTCATGGCTCTGGTGCCTCCCCAGACTTCCTGGCCCCCTATTCTTCTTTCAGTCCGTCCCCTGGTCCTCCCTCGTCCGCGCGCATGCCTCGGCTCGTGATTTTCGAGCCCCATACATTGGGCGCCCCCCTCGTGGACGCCCCCGAGGGAGACACGACGACGACAGAGGCACGAACGCGGCAGCGACGACGGCACATTCGGCGCGGACGTGGAGCTGGCAGAGGATGGGGGCGGCGGCTCTGACAGCGTATGCCGGGCGGCGCAGGGACCATCTCTCTCGGCGTCGCCGGCTTCGCCACCTATTCGCACGGCCTCACCCGGGGCTGGACCCGCTCCTGCCACGTCCGCCCGAGGCAGGGGGAGGAGGAGGAGGGAGGTTCGTCCAGGTTCCGTTTCGTTGTGCACTGGTAGTGCGGGCCTTGCCAAGCAGGCCCCAGGCGGCGCTTATCTGTGTCTTCTTAAGTTGCTGCGTCCTTGGGAACGTTTGCGCCAACGTTTCGTCGATCCCGAAGACGAGAAGACGGCATGAGCCTACGCTTTGGAGCTGCTGATTTCTTGGAGCTGCGCTGGGCTCTTCCCCGGCGGCACCTCTGGCGCTGCCCCTGGGGAAGTGGGTCAGCGCCGATCCAAGACAATTTTTTTCCCCAGACGACTTGTGTGCAACGTTCCGAGCTGGCGTCTCTCGAGGCGTCGTCGATCCTCGACCAAGGACTGGTGCGGTGCATGGTTTTTTGTTTTACCGGGAGGGCCGAGAGACTAAGCACTGTATCGCGTTGGAGCGGGGCTTCACGTGAGTTCAAACATGGTGGATGAGGGCCAGATCAGAGTTTCGAGGCGCAGCCAGGGCTCTGAGCATACAGGCTCGCCCGCGTCCTGCCGCATCGGCTCCTCCTCTTACTCCTCCTGCTCCTCCTCCTCCTCCTCCTCCTCCTCCTCCTCCTCCGTCTCCTCCTCCTCCCCTGCTCCGCTCGAGAGTATGATGCCTCGGAGCTGGTTCAAGTGGCGTCTGCGCTTCTAAAAAGGTAGATCCGAAGAAAAGAGCAATTCCACCTTACCTGGAGCCGCTCTCCCCCTCTGGGGCTGCGCCCGAGAGCCTCGAAATCTGCGTATGGGGGTATTTCGCGGAAACGGCGTACAATGTATATCCTTCCCCGCCTGCCCCTCCCTATCTTTTCTGGGGTTGGTTGCCAGGGGGTGGTCGGGGTGCTCCTTGGTTCCCCTACCCTGGGATGCAATTCCTGGGAGGTTCAATGCAGCATCGGCCCTGATATATCCGTGGTCGAAGACTGGCTTTCAATCTCGTCTAATCCGGCCGAGTCCCAGACTTGATCCGGCCTGGCTTGGTGGCCGCCTTAACAGACCTAATAGCCCCGACTTGTTCTTGAGAATACCTCCCAGAGGTTGCCTTCCTAACCTGTCCTCTCGAAGTGAGAATCGTGAGCCGCGCGCGCGCGGGGGCCCGGCGACCGGGGTCCTCTCCCGAGGTTCCCCCCCCCAGCGGCGGGCGCCGCTCGGTGGAGGGCGGCGGCTCGCCAGAGCTCGGCGGGGAGAGTGGCCCTTTGCCGGAGTGAGCTTCTGGTGCGCGGCTGGACGTTTTCGGACGTTCTCGTCGGTTCCTGCAAGTTTTCCTGCCTCGGGATTCGCTCCAGCAGCTGCGCGTCGGCGAGCGCGTTCTGGCGGTGCCCAGATCGTCCCGAGCAGCCGCTGGAGACCCGAGTGATCACGACTTGGCAGCAAGACCAGCTACACGTTAAGAGTGGCCCTTCGCCGTGGTGACCTTTGGTGCTCGGCTTTCGGGACGGCGCGGGGGTCCGAGCCCGAACACGCAGGCAGAACGTCCCGTTAAACGATCGGCAAGCCGCGCACCCAAGGTCATTCTTGCCAAGGGCCGGTCTTGCGTGTAGCCGAAATCAGGAACATCATTGGGGGTATTCAGTCAAAGTAGTAAGGATGAGCGACTTTCCATGGTTACCCTTGCCTCCTTTACCGTCGGCTCAGCCTTCGCTACTTTCGCTGGCCGCGCTGCGCTCGAAACGTGTCGACATGGCCTTCCAAGGCCATGGCATCCTTGTCTTGCATCCTGATTATGCGCGTTAACTCTAGGCTCATGGGGTGCGTCAACCCCCGACCAGAGACGCATCGCTGGATGTCTCCTCCCGTCGGTCTGACCGAAATGGGTACGTAAGAACGGCGACGACGACCAGTTTTCTTTGATTCAGTAGCTTCGATGACAAGTCTTGTGCCTCCTCCTCATCGCTCTTCTCTCCCCGAGGAGGAAGAAGAAAATGGGGTACCAGAGGGAGGAATCCTCGCTCAGGTACTCTATTTCTAAGCTGGCACGCAATGCTGGCAGGGAGCCAGACAGAGAAACAAACAAGCCCCCTCCCCCCCTCCCTCCACACATTCCCCCTTACCCCTCCCCCCACTACAGTTACTCATTCTGCATACTATCTTCCTCTCTTCCTGGCATATGGCTGGAGAGTGATGTGCCCCCCCTCCGCGTTCTGTTGCTTGCGCACAGGATTGTTTTCTCATGGGCCTATCCAATCCGAACCTTCCGGGTCCTTCCACAAGAGTGCCCCCGCTGCAGCGTTCGGGTGTTGCTAGAAGTACCCCTGGCCCAAGGTACCCCCAGGATCCTCGGGGTGGCCCAGACGGTCTCCAGCGCACCCCTCACGAGGCCCAGAGGGCCCCGGGGGTTCAAAATGGAACGAAAAGCTGGGGGCACCTTGGGCCAGGGGCCTTTCTAGCAACACCCGAAGCGTTGGCCTCATTTTAGGATCAGCGCTTCGATCCGTCGTTTCGAATGGCGCCCCTCCGCCCCAGCGCGGGCCATACGTCTTGGTCAGAGAATTTCCTCGTCGTGGTCGCTCCCTTTCCTCTCCCCTCCCCCGCCTTTTCATGGATCTGAACGCCAGCGACGGGGCCATCGCCACACTACTGCAACGACTCGGACTTGGACCTGAAATGCACACGCGGCTCGCAGAGCAACTGCGTCAACCAGAAACCATGCACAGCATCGACGTCAACCCTCACCTGGCTTCGGTGGTAGCAGAGGCACATGCGTATACACGGCTCGCATTCGCCGGTGTTGATGCGATCACTCATGTCAGTTTCAGATCGAAGCCAAGGCATCCGTAAGGAGATCTGATTTTCTGGCTTTCCAATGGCAGAGCGCGTGACGAAATTACATTTACAACATATTCTGCGTCAAGCGGACATGGCAAGAATATTGTTCGGTCGGGGCAAAGGACAATATGCACCACAAGCAGCGAAGAGCATATCGACCTTACACAAATCATCTACGCTGACGATGGCTTGCGCCCATTGTTGGGCACAGCAGACCGAATGACCACCCAGACTGCCAAGCTCACAAATATCCTCATTGACGAGTTCACCGCGGCCGATTGGAAGTTCAGCATGCAGCCAAAAAGTATTACGACACTCGTACAGCGCAGAGGGTCTGGCGCAGTAAAGGCACGACACAATTTGCAACTGGCCCATCACGTGCCATCAAGGTGAACGCGAGGATGCATGAGTAAGTACACGTGCGCGTAAGTTCGGATGCGTAGTG
>CAUYUJ010014155.1:155000-165000 GCA_963575745.1 Prorocentrum cordatum
ACATGCACACACGCACGCACGCACGCACACACGCACGCACACACGCGCACACACGCGCACACACACACGCACACACATACACGCACGTACGCACCCGCGCACGCACGCACGCACGCACGCACGCGCGCACGCACGCGCACGCGCGCACGCACGCGCACGCGCGCGCGCGCACGCACGCCCTCCCGCCCGCCCGCCCGCACGCGCGCACGCCGCCGCCCGCGCCCGCCCGCCCGCCCGCCCGCCCGCGCGCGCGCGCCCTCGCGCGCGCGCGCAAGCATGCACGCGCGCGCCGCCCGCCCGCCCGCCCGCCCGCCCGCGCGCCCGCGCGTTCGACGCACGCACGCGCGCGCGCCCGCGCTCCCGCCCGCCCGACCGCCCGCGCGCGCGCGCGCCGCGCGCGCGCACGCGCGTACGCGCACGCGCGCGCACGCACACGCGCACGCGCACGTGCACGCGCACGCGCACGCGCACGCACGCGCACGCGCACACGCACACGCACGCGCGCACGCACACGCACGCGCACACGCACACGCACACGCACACGCACACGCACGCGCACACGACACGCACCCACGCACCCACGCACGCACGCACGCACGCACGCACGCACGCACGCACACACGCACACATCCACGCATACAAGCATACAGACAGACACACACAAACACACACACACACACATATATATATATATATATATATATATATATATATATTCATACGCACACTCACGTTCACATTCGCATCCACATTCACATTCACAGCCACATTCACATTCACAGTCACATTCGCATCTACATTCGCATACACACTCGCGCGCACGCGCGCACACGCACACGCACACACACGCACTTCTTTTGATGTCTCCCATGTCTCAGTTGATGGTTGTTCAACTCAGTGTGCGGATGGATGTCCGTTAAATAGTTCAGGGGCTGCTCCGCTTGGGATGAGATATTTCTCGGGCTCGGCTACGGTTGGATGGGTCTGCGAGGGTCTCTTGGGCAGTACTCGTGTACTACGACGAGAGGGTCCTCGAAATACTGGTAGTTATCCTTTGGATCGAGGTTGATGCCGTATCGTGAGGGGGAGGGTCAGGGCTCCAGAGAAGCCGAGATGTGAGGCTGTCGTCTTGGAGGCTTCCAGAGGCGATTTGAACTCCTGAACGGGCTTGGCTTGAGAA
Organism: Prorocentrum cordatum; assembly: GCA_963575745.1. Classification (NCBI taxonomy): domain Eukaryota; class Dinophyceae; order Prorocentrales; family Prorocentraceae; genus Prorocentrum; species Prorocentrum cordatum. Next base: position 156,181 of record CAUYUJ010014155.1, read on the forward strand.
ACGGCGGCGCTCCTTCCTTCCGAGTGATGCGCTGCGCGTCCGTGTGAATTCGTGAGAGGTTGTCGCTGAAGGCGCCGCGCTTTCGGGTTGGCGCGACGGACAGCGCAACAGCCCTTCTGGCTCGCAGCAGGACTAGACAAGAGAGGCGGTCGCATGTTGAAGACATCCCCCCCCCCAGAACATATCGTGGGATAACGACCTGCAACGCAGGTTGAAATTCTTGAGTGGGCAGCGAGAGAGAGAGAGAGAGAGAGAGAGAGAGAGAGAGAGAGAGAGAGAGAAGAGAGAGAGAGAGAGAGAGAGAGAGAACGAGAGAGAGAGAGAGAGAGAGAGAAAGAGAGAGAAAACTAGAGAGAGAGAGAGAGAGAAACCGAGAGAGACATTCCTCCTCCTCCTCCCCCTCCTTCTCCTCCTCCTCCTCGTCCCTCCGTCCTCCTCTTCCTCCTCCATGTTTCCTCCTGTTTCTCCTCCCTCCTCCCTGCTCCCTCCTCCCTCCTCCCTCCTTCGTCCTCCCTCCTCATTCCTCCCTCCTCCCTCCGTCCGTCCTCCTCCTCTTCCTCCTCCATCCATCCTTCCTCCCCTCCTCCTCCATCCTTCTTCCCCCTTGCCCCGTCCGTCCCGTCGGCCTTCCTCCCCTCCTCCTCCTCCTCCTCCTCCGCCTCTTCCTCTTCCTCGGCGTCGTCGTCGTCCTCCTCCTCCTCCTAGAAACGACTACACGAGGGCCAGAGTCTGGTGCCGATGCCAGGGCCCTTAAAGTGGGAAAAAGGTGCAGGAAAGCTCACCCTGGACTGGGCCTAGACTCGTCTGGCCAGGCTTCCCGATTGGGTGGGGGTAGTCCTCTGGCGAGCTTGTCCAGAGCTTTCTTGCCAGCTCCAGTCGGGCGCTGGCAGGCCTTCCCCAGAATATTGAAGCGAGTGTGCCCCGAACCACCGCACGCCTCACACCACCGCAGCCCGCGCAGGCGCAGAATTCTGTGCGAGCTGTGAATATGATGGAGAAGGCCTCGGCACGAGGCAGCTAACCACTCGTTGGTGGGAAGCTGACGGGTCGGTGCCGTCAGGCACACAGTACAAAACGAGGAGCCTCGCCTTGGAACCACCTGGTGGGCGGAAGCTTGGCGGGCGTCCATTCGAGCTGCGATTCGTTCATCCCGTCGCGCCCTGTGGGCTGCGACCAGGTCTGCTGAGGTCGGGGCTCCTGGGGCCTCGGCGTCAGCCTGCCCAGCCAGGACCTCAACCATTCCTACCTCGAGCAAATGTTCCAGGACCTTTTTGGCCAGGGAGTCGATTCGAGCAACCTCGGCGATGGCGGCAGGATGCAGCTGGGCGAGGGCAGCTCCCTTCTTCGCCGCCTCGTCCGCCGCCTCATTACACTTGAATTCAGCTTCTGAAAGTTGCCTGCCTATGTCCGCGTCCGTGAGGTGACTCGTAATTTTCTGAAATTGGGCACCCCCTGGCCTGGAATAAGACTCATGCCAAAAACGGGCCCAGGCAGCCGCGTGTAAAGGCTGCACCTGGCCAGGGCCCTGGTGGCTGGCTTTCAAAAGATAGGCGCAGTCAACTACGAAGGTGGCTGGGCCAGCCGTATGCTTCAGGGCCTGCGTGAGGCCTTCAAGTTCAGCGAGGGGCGCCGTCTGGTGCCTTCCGAGGAGCGGGCCCCAGGCTTCCCAGAGGATGGCACCCTGGGCCCATGCAGCAAATCCCCAACCACACCTGCGGAGCCTCAGGTCACTGGTGAAATCACCGCCACTGCCGTCGGTACCCACGTGGGCATCTGGGGGGAGCTCCATCCGCTGGTCCTGAGCAAAACCTCCTGCACATTCAAATTTCCATTCGGGGAACTGGTCGATGTGTGGGTAGATCCAGAGAGTCGGAACAATCCCACGATGCCAGAAACAGGGCCACTCCTCGTGCTCACCTTGGACCTGGGGTAGGAGGTCGAAAGCCGTATGCCCCGTGGGCGCCAGACATGGGCACAACCACTGCTGCTGTAGGATATCCTCGACGGGGAGCGGATAGTGGCGTGCTGCAGCGCATCGAGGGCATGTTTGTCGATCGGGCTCGGCAGGGTGTCGACGATCACCTTGCCACAGTGCGCCAGTGGCAACACGTTCGAGCAGAGCAGCGTGCCCATGTCGCTGCGCACGTCGTTGGGCACGGATAAGCTTCATGACTACTGTAAGGTCTGCCCCATGCTCGAGGCCCTTCCCACAAAAGTGCTGGGCTGCAAAGTCTCGCCAACTCTGCTGCTCGAAAGTGCCCTCAACCTCGGCCAGTACACACTGCTGCCACCCTGGTTTGGATCCCGAGACCGCCTCCAAGTAGAACTGGGCTCTATCAGGTGGGGCCTCGTCGGGGACCAAGTACTAGGTATCTCCATAGGGGCCTTTCCACTGCCAGGGGAGTTGGGGATCCCACCCACTCTGAAGCAACGTGGTCACCAGAGCAGCTATGGGACCTCGGACCTTGCCCCACGGGTGCACTGCAGCGCGCGTGGCCTCGACGCACTTGGTCCAGGCGGCTTGGAAGGCAACCCGCTCTCGCATGAGAGCAGGGGGGATGTGCAGCCATGTCTTGACCATGTCGTGCCGCGCAAAGAACAGAGGGTCGCCTTTCTTTCCGGGGCCAAGTCGGATAGCTACTGTCGCACAGCCACCAGCTCTCTGCTTCCCCGTAAATGCGGCCATCTTGGACCGAAGCTGCTTGAGCGCCGTAGGCGAGGCCCCTTGGGCCATCATTCCCCAGGAAGCTTGTGGTTTGACCCCCGTGAGGTTGAGCTTGCTGGCTTGGCTGTTGGCTTTCAGGAGCTTCTTGACCCGCTCGGCCCTGGCGAAGGCCTTCTTCAATCTTGCTTTGGCAACCTTCGTAGATCGCCGTCCTTAGGCAAAGTCAAGTCCGAGGTCTCTCGTCTTGGTAGTCAGCTGGATATGGATATCAGCCTTCTGGAGGGCCTTGTGAATCCCTTGGACCAGAGCCTTATTGCTACCGAGGAGCTGGGACTCCCCTGAGAGACGGAGACCTCGGGCTCTCATGTGGTGCACCAAGTCGATGGCGCCCTGGGTGGTGAGCCGATGCACGATGGCCTTGGGACCTCTGGAGGACAGGGAAATATCGTCGACCCAGGTGCTGATGTCCATGGGCCTGTACCGTGCATGTGCCGCGTCGAGCATGTCATGCAAGTCCGCGCGCGTCCAGCTCACACTCTGCATGCGCCCCTGGAGGATGGAGCGCTCGACCGAGATAAAGTCTGAGGCCTCCCGCCCTAGGATGAGGGCCCTATCTGCGGTGTGCACGCACATGCCCATGTACATGGTGTGTAATGGGTAATCGAGTGCTTTACCTAGTGTGTATATCCAGAAAGGGCTGAGCGCGTCGAAAAACTTTTCCGCAGCTAGGAGCAAGACGGCCCAGTCGACCGAGATCCAGCCCGCGGCTTCGGCCTTGGCGTGCCTGAGAAGGGCCGCCTTCAAAGGGTCAGAACCTCGTGCGGCTGCATCGCAGAATCCCGCTTTCTGTTTCTCCCAGGTGGTAGCCGCTTCTTTTCTGAGTCGGGACCAGGTGCGGTACAGTCCTTGAGTCCGAGTAATGGGTCGGTCCCCTTCTCCTGTGGGTTTGGGATGCATGCCGACTTCATTCAAAAGGATCTGCTCTGGCCACGCGCACGTGCGGTCGATGTCCTGCAGAACACCGACTAATTCATCGTGCGCCTCCTCTGGTAGGGCGGCCCAGAGCTTGGGGTTCCACTGGTCGGCCCCCATGCCCATGGCCCTCGGGAAAGCCTGGCGCGCTGCCAAGACCTGTGGGGCTTGAAGTTCAGACAGTTCAGGTACCTGGGCCCGTGCTTCCTGCCGACAAACTTGTCACCAGCTTTGCGTAGAAGGGCGCCCTTGGCCTCCAGGGTCCTTCCAGAGTGTCTGCCACCGGGTCTGCTTGATCTTCAGAGCCTCCGAGGGGTCCCATAGTGGGTCCCCTTCTGTGTCCAGTTCTTGGGCTGGTATGGCCTCTGGGTGGCCCCAGGTAGTGGTATGCCAATGGGCCCACTTGCCCCCCCCCCCCCTCGGAGACTCTGGGAGAGCCACTCCTGGAACCCAGCTTGTTTATCCCGATATACTTCACGATCAGCTCGGTCCCGGATAGCTTTACACTTCTTGGCCAAGTCTTTAATGCCGTTCTGGGGCAGTTGGGGTATCTGCTGGGCCTGCATCTGGATGTCCTGGATGTCTGAGGTGACCTGGATGAGGTCCTCCTGAGATCCCATGGGGACAAGATGCTCCTGGATACTCCCGAGTTTTGCCTGAATGAGCTTCCCAACTTGTTGACGTTTTGCAGTCTTCCCTGGGCTCTCCTTCCCGATACGGAGCCCGTAAAGGTCCTGAAGCCGTGCAACTATACATTTCCAAAAGGCTAGCTTATGCGTGCCTCCGTGTTGTCCGCTTTGTTTGGCTGGTGGCATGGCAGGTCCCATCGTCAGGCCTGGAGAACAGCCGCGGTGGTGCGCGATGTCGCGCACGCCAACGAGCTTGGACTTGTGCAGCTCCTCAGCTGCACCTGAAAAGAGAGCATGCCTGTCGGTAAGAGCTGGATCGGTACAGGGTTCGGCAGTAACATACTCTGCTCGGGGTCGGCTTGGAAGTCGGGCACGAGTTTTCTCCAGGAACACCTCCCAGGCCAGCGTAGGCCCTTGGACGTCCAGGGGCAGCGGTACTGGCTGGGTGAGGACCTGCATCTGCCGTTCCCTGAAAGTTCCTGCCAAGCTGCCGCGAATGCCAAGATGAGGATGGGCCCATGGCCCTTCTAAGTCCTACTCCAAAGTGAGGTCGGGGACGAGGTGGGAGGAGACCAGTCCGAAGTCGATCACCCGCTTGCCGAACTCCTGAGAAGCCCCTCCTGGAAACACAAACCTGGCGTCAAGGTAGTCCTCGATCCCAGACTCCCGAATCTCCGATACTTCCATATTCCAGTCGGCTAGAAGGATGAAAGGAACCCCAGTTGGATTTTGCTAACCATCTCCTCTAGCACCTGCATGTTATCCCCCGAGAGGCCCTCCCCGCAAGCGAAGTAGGCGGAGAGGAACATGAGCGAGTGGCCGTGCAGGCGGACCTCACGCGCAGCCCACATGCCTTGCCCAGCAGCTGGCTGGGACCACCCCGCTCGTCGCAGTCGGATGGCCCTGGAGCTCAGGTGTGCGCCGACAGCAACCCATGTACCTCCACGGCCGAGGTCTCCTTGCACCTGGGTCTCGTTGGCGGGCCTGGCCTCGACCTTCCAGTGCGCCTTGCTGAGCTTCTTGATAGCTGCATGCAGAGGTGGCCCTCGTAGGTGAGTCTCTGCGCCCAGTTGGACGTGGTACCCTTCGTCATCGCGGATCTTATTCACATTCTCGAGGCCAGCCTGGTTCCACGTGGTGTAGTTGGCCAAGTAGAAGCGCACCGCTTGAAGGTCATGTTTGTGATACCGCTTCATCCTGTCCCGACTGGCTTCCACTTGCTCCTGGGGTGCCTGAGCGTAGGGCTTCACCTCCAGGGCCTCTGCTTGGCACACTGCCTTGTCCGTGTCGTTGTGTGGAGCGTCAGGCTCTGGGTCACCGTCGTAGCCAGCTGTCGCGAAAGCGTCGGCGCCCTGCTCCAGCTGATCGAAAGGGTCCCAATCCCCGCCCAGACTGGTTCTTCGATTGCCGTTATCCGTGTTCGGCTCGGCGCCCTCTTGCTTCTCGCTGTCCGTGTCCACTCGCCCACGCTGAGTGTTATCGGCTGCCGTAGAAAAAAGGGGTACGTGCGCCGTCCCTGCCTGAGCCATCACTCTCGGCCAGCCTCGAAGGTGCAAGGCCGAAGCCCAGAGCATTAAAGTCCCCTGCCGACGAGGTTCTGGCGAACATGGCTGGCTCAGGCAGGTCGGCATGGGCCCCCGCTAGCGCGGGGCATCCTCTGGGCGAAGTAGACGATGGCGCCGCCGATGGAGAGAGAGTCCACCCCTGCGTTGACTCTGCCGATGACCCAGTCGGCGAGGCTGTCACAGTAGACGGGGTTGCTGTGGAGGCAGTCGGCAAGGAAAATCCACTTGTTGTCGCCATCTGCGTCTCTCGTGTCTCCAGCCCAGGGGAATGCGCGTCCCTGGCCATCTGGAGATAGGTAGATGTGGCTGCCCCCCATCGTCGCCGCCGCTTGGCTGCTGTAGGTTGTCGTAGTTGTGGTGCTTCATTCCCCTTCTGAATGTAGCTGATCTTCAGGTTCTCGTAGCTGCGCCAGATCATGTGGTCGGTAGTGTCGATCCCCTGGACACTGCACATCATCAGCATCAGCTTGGAAGTAGTGGTACGTAGGGCGTCCTGCGAAGCGCACTCGAGCCGCACCCTGCGGCCCTGGGTTACCCCCGCGTCTGGCTGGCGTCCCCTTTGCTCGCACCCTTGCCCACAAGCAGCGCGGCCGCTCGCTCCTTGGCAGTCTGGGCGGGCTGCTGTGAGGCGCCCACCTCACTGCCTGGGGCTGTGCTGCCAGGTGCTGCGCCTCCAGCGCTGGCTGCGCCAGCCGGGGCAGGCTCCGCTGTAGCGCCACCACCATTGTCCCCAGGAGGAGGAGCAGACTCCGCCCTAGGCCGTTTGGTCTTGAGGCGCCTCTTCTGCTCCTCGTGGGCTCTGCGTGTGGCGTCGCACTTTTCTTTGGCCGATTTGAATAGCTCAGCAGCGGCGGCCTGCATGGCGGTCTTGAGTTCCTCTTTGCGCTTCGCGATCTCGGCCTCATCCTCGGTGCCCAGCTCGTATTCCTCGCCAAGGTCGAACATGTCCCCGCAGTCGATGAGGTCGTCGGCACTGAGCTTGCCTTCGAGCAGGGACTGCAAGTCGAGCTTGGAGGGATTGGCTTCCTTGGGGCCGAGCTTTGTGTGGTACTCTTCCTCCAAGACAGCCTTGTACTCAAGCTCCGCGGCCTCGAGGTCGCCCACCAGCTTCCGAACGTGCTCAGCTTGATCAGTAGTATGCTGCTGCAGCTTGGCCAGGAGGTCTGTGGCGTGCGAGAGCTTCTTCTCCGTCGCCGACGCCTTGCGCTGGGCGGCTGCGGCACGCTGGTGGACGGGGCGAACCACGCTCGCCTTGGCCAGCTCCGCGGCGTACTTGTTCGCTGTGGCTGTGTCGCCCATCTGGGTGGCCACGTCCACCAGCTTTTGAACGTCGGCTGTCGAGACCTGCGCCGCTGCGGTGGCTGCGCCCCGCCCGCGGCTGGCCGAGCGGGTCCACCTGTTGGTGCTGCGCCCAGCTCCTGCGTCACTGGCCCACGGAGCTGGTGCTGGTTCTTCGGTGCGTCCCTTGCGGCAGTGCTTGCACCAGGTCCAGTGACTGAGGTTCTGCCCGCATCCACAGAGGCTGCACTTCCACCGATCGCCAGGGCGCCCATGGGACATGTGCCGCGGACAACTGAACTAGAAAAGACTGCAGAGGGTCGAGAGGCGCGCTCCCCCGAGCGCTCAGAACCTGGGCCGCGGCAGCCAGGCCTATGGAAGGGGCTGCCCTTCCACCGCGACCTCGAGCCTCTGGAGTCGGGACCCACGGGAGGTTAGCTCCGTGGGACTTGAGCCAAAATGGCTACGGCTCATCCTCTTCCTCCTCCTCCTCCTCCTCCTCCTCCTCCTCCTACCCCTCCTCTCCTCCTTCCCTTTCCCCTCGAGACTGCCCTGCGCCGAGGAGCCCTGGAGTCGTGCTCGGCTTCGCGTCGGTGGTCCGCCCAGGGGGGGGGAGCGTGCCGTTGCCTCCGTCGGGGGGCGCGCCCGCGGGTCCCGCCAGCGGTCAGCAGCGAGATCCGGCCCCCCGAAGGCGAGGGACAGCGACAGGGGGGGAATTGGCAGACAGTCGAGACGTTCAAATAAGGACCAACTTGGGCTCAGAAGGGGCTCTGATGTTGGGGCTGTTCCTTGGATTGATGTCGTGGGACCTGTCTGTGGCCGAGGTCCGCCGTGACCAGACAATCCCCTTCGTTCTTTCTTGTGCTTTCCTCATGGTAGCACGATTACTGTAGGAGTGGATGGGCATACGGACGGACCGAGGTATAGGATCGAGGTCGGTTCGGAGAGGGTGCCCTAATGTTCTCCGTGTTTGATGGATGTTCTTGTGCATCCTGGGGGAGGGTATCCTCGAGTGATCTCATGGTTTTGGGGTGCTTTGGCCAGCGGAGGGTCTCATGTTCTTGAAGGATGTTCTTGTGTCCCAGGTCCGCCCGTGCGCATGGGGGAATGGGCACATACGGGGATAGGCTCAGGGGTTTGAAGTTGCAGTTGTCGGATGTTTTCGTGAGTTCCTGGAGGGTCCCCAGTCTCGAGGTGCCTTTCAGCGGCTGCGCCTCGCGGACAGCCTTCGGGGGGTGCCTGGATCGTTCCACGCGGCCGCCGGAGACCCGCGCTATGAACCGAAAACCAGTGATAGGAGGATGGGCATACGGGGGATGTATCGATCTCCAATCGCCCATTGATCGCCGATAGGGGCCCAATAGCTCCAAGCTGCCCAGGCACCGGCGGACTCACTATCGGGAGCCTATCGCCGATCTATCGGCGACGTGTCGCCGATTCCATGTCGATGCGTCCCCTCTTTGCTAGTCCCCCCCTATCGTTACCGCTCAGAAGGGCTGATCCAGGCTTCCTGAAGTCGAATAACAAACAAGGGCATACATTACACCAGAGAAAAACCCCAATCAGTGGATGGTTTCCGCTGAGGAGATCGACCGGGAGCCCGGGAGCCCGGGAACCCAGAACCCGTCAAAATCGGCCCGGAACCAATAATTGGGAACCCGGGAACCCGAAACCGGGTACTTGGTGACCCAGCTTGCTACCAAAATCGGCG
>CAUYUJ010014155.1:170000-182500 GCA_963575745.1 Prorocentrum cordatum
GATGACGACGTTGATGATGATGCGATGCGGATGCTGCTGACGATGCTGACGATGATGACGACGATGATGATGATGATGATGATGATGATGATGATGATGATGATGATGAAGATGAAGATGCTGCTGATGATGATGATGCTGATGCTGATGCTGATGCTGCTGATGATGGTGGTGGTGGTGACGATGATGATGATGATGATGCTGATGATGATGATGATGCTGATGATGCTGATGACGATGCTGCTGATGCTGCTGATGATGATGATGCTGCTGCTGCTGCTGATGATGATGATGATGATGATGATGATGATGATGATGATGATGATGATGATGATGCTGATACTGATGATGATACTGATACTGTTGATGCTGAGTAGGAGGAGGTGGAGGAGGAGGAGGACGACGAGGAGGAGGAGGAGGAGGAGGGGGAGGAGGGAGAGGAGGAGGAGGAAGAGGAGGAGGAGGAGGAGGAGGAGGAGGAGGAGGAGGAGGAGGAGAGGAGAGGAGGAGGAGGATGGGGGGGAGCAGCAGTTGCAGGAGGGGAGCAGGAGCAGGAGCAGGAGGAGGAGGGGGAGTAGGAGGAGTAGGAGGAGGAGGAGGAGGAGGAGGAGGAGAGGAGGAGGAGGAGGAGGAGGAGGGAGGAGGAGGAGGAGGATGGAGGAGGATGGAGGAGGAAGAGCAGTATGACCGAAGACCCATGGAGGAGGATGGAGGATGGAGGAGGATGGAGGAGGAAGAGGAGGAGGATGGAGGAGGATGGAGGAGGAAGAGGAAGAGGAGAATGGCGCGGGTCTGTACAACTGCCCGATCCCTACCTAGAGACCCAATGTTTTGTTTGTGTTGGTACGGCGTCTCCGGAAGTCCCGACAGTTATTTTTCCAACCATCTTGTGGTGTTGGGTCCTCTTTTTGAAGAGACAGCGCCCCGCGTCTCCTCCTTCTCCTCCCTCCTCCTCCCCCTCCTCCCCCTCCTTGCTTTGGCTCTCCGCATGTCTCTGTTTCAACATACCCCTCATACGCTTCGTGACCCCATAGGGAGCTCCTCAGAAGGTCCCAGTGGCTAGATGTGCAGCTCGCATGGCACCGCCGCCCAATATTGGCAAACCCCTCACACGCTTCTTGGCCCCATAGGGAGCTCCACCTAAGGTCACATTGGCGCAGTTCGCATGGCGCCGCCGCCCCATTTTGGCACACCCCTCACACGTTTCGTGGCCCCCATAGGGAGCTCGAACTAAGGTCCCAGTGGCGCAGCTCGCATGGCGCCGCCGCCCAATTCTGGCACACCCCTCTCACGTTTCGTGGCCCCATAGGGAGCTCCACCTAAGGTCACAGTGGCGCAGCTCCCACGGCGCCGCCGCCACATTTTTGGCACACCCCTCTCACGTTTCGTAGCTCTATAGGGAGCTCGAACTAACGTTCCAGTGGCGCGGCTAGCACGGCGCCGCCGCCCCATTTTGGCACACCCCTCGCACGTTTCGTGGCCCCATAGGGAGCTCCATCCAAGGCCCCAGTGGCGCAGCTCGCATGGCGCCGCCGCCTCATTTTGGCACATCCCTCACACGTTTCTTGGCTCCATAGGGAGCTCCTCCTAAGGTCCCAGTGGCCCAGCTCGCATGGCGCCGCCGCCCCATTCTGGCACACCCCTCTCACGTTTCGTGGCCCCATAGGGGGCTCCACCGAAGGTCCCAGTGGCGCAGCTCGCATGGCGCCGCTGCCCCATTTTGGTACACGTACACCCCTCGCACGTTTCGTGGCTCCAGAGGGAGCTCCACCTAAGGTCCCAGTGGCGCAGCTCGCATGGCGCCGCCGCCGCAATTTGGCAAACCCCTCACACGCTTCCTGGCCCCATAGGGAGCTCCTCCTAAGGTCCCAGTGGCGCAGCTCGCATGACGCCGCGCACCATTTTTGGCACACCCCTCACACGCTTCTTGGCTCCATAGGGAGCTCCACCGAATGCCCCAGTGGCGCAGCTCGCATGGCACCGCCGCCCCATTTTGGCACACCCCTCACACGTTTCGTTGCCCCATAGGGAGCTCCACCTAAGGTCCTAGTGGCGTAGCTCGCATGGCGCCGCACGCCATTTTTGGCACACCCCTCGACGTTTCGTGGCACCATAGGGAGCTCCATCCAAGGCCCCAGTGGCGCAGTCCGCATGGCGCCGCCGCCCCATTTTGGCACACCCCTTATACGCTTCGTGGCCACATAGGAAGCTCCACCTAAGGGCCAATTGGCGCATCCCGCACGGCGCCGCCGCTCATTTTTTGGCACACCACTCACACGTCTCGTGGCCACATAGGAAGCTCAACCTAAGGTCCCAGTGGCAGAACTCGCATGGCGCCGCCGCTCGATTCTGGCACACCCCTCGCACGTTTCGTGGCCCCATAGGGAGCTCCACCTAAGGTCCCAGTGGCGCAGCTCGCATGGCGCCGCCGCCCCGTTTTCTGGGACACATACGCACACTACGCACGTTCCGTTGCCCTATATGGTATATGGAGCTCCACCTAAGGTCCCAGTGGCGCAGTTCGCATGGCTGCGTCGACCCAGTTTGGCACACTTCACACGTTCCGTGGCCCCATAGGGAGCTCCACCGAATGCCCCAGTGGCAGGGTTCACATGGCGGCGCCGCCCCATGTTGGCACACCCCTCACACGTTTCGTGGGCCCATAGGGGGCTCCACCTAAGCTCCACCTGATGCCGCACAGTTCGCATTTGGGTGTCGCCCCCGTTTCGGCGCACCCCTCGCACGCTTCGTGACGCAATAGGGAGCATCTCCCAAGGCCCCAGTGGCACAGTTCGCATGTGGGCGTCGCCCTCGTTTCGGCACACCCCTCACACGTTTCGTGGCCCCATAGGGAGCTCAACCTAAAGTCCCCACCCCTCACACGTTTCGTGGCCCCATAGGGAGCTCCACCACCGATAGCGGCAATGGCAGTGCTCAGACATAGGCGTCACCTCCGTTTCGGCACACCCTTGGCTTGTTTCGTGGCCCCATAGGGGGCTCCACCTATGGCCCCAGTGGCAGTGCTCACATGTGGGCGTCACCCCCGTTTTGGCCCACCCCTCACACGTTTCTATGGGAGCCGACCGCGACGAATGCACGCGCAAAGAGGCTACCACATCGACCCAAAAAACGGTGGGTTGACGATCTGACAGAATACTTTCTTACAGCGCATGGACAGCATTGGCTACATTTTGGAGGAAGTATGGATGAATTGGAGGATGATTACGTTTATCACACAACATCAACAATATCCCCGGTGACTGAATGAGCGGCGCCCCGGCGCCACCTCCCAGCCCCCCGCGCGGCCGCCCTTTTGGGCGAACTGGGAGTCGCCTCGCCTCGCCTCGCCCTCACACGTTTCGTGGCCCCATACGGAGCTCCACCGAATATTGTTCTCACAACTGCACAACTGCATGTGGTTGGGTCCTTCGCCAGGACTAACTGCGGCGCGATGGAGATGGATATCACGAGGGGAGGACGGATGATGGAGAAATAAGGATAGAGAGAGAGAGAGAGGGAGAGAGAGCGATAGAGAGGGAAGGATCAAGAGAACAAGCACTTCTAAAGAAAATGAGCAGGCTCGGGATGACGAGCCGTCCCCAGGGGCGGCTCGTCATTCCGAACCGTTTTCTGACGGCGCCGTGGCCCGGCGAGGGTCCCTGGGGGCTGAAGGCGGCGAGAACCTTCCCGACTGGTCTGCCTCGAACGCGGCTGGAGGTCTTGGTGGCCCACGACCACGGCGCGCCCCGATTCTCGATGATTTATCCCCCTCGATCCCCATCGATCCTCTATCCTCGTCTACCCTCGATCCTCATCGATGCTCGATCCTCCTCCTCCTCCTCCTCCTCGATCCTCGATCACCCACCTCTGTCCTCCTTCTCCACCTCCACCTTAGCCCTCCTCCTCCTCCTCCTCGATCCTCGATTCTCCACCTCCGTCCACCCCCGTCCACTTCCTCATCCTCCTCCTCCTCCTCCTCCTCCTCGATCCTCGATCGTCCTCCCTCCTTCCCCCTCCTCGATCCTCCAACTCTATCCTTCTCCCCCGTCGTCGTCCTCCTCCTCCTCCTCCGCCTCCTCCTCCTCCTCCTCCTCCTCCGCCTCCTCCTCCTCCTCCTCCTCCTCCTCCTCCTCCCCCTCCCTCTCCTCGATCGTCGCTCCTCGATCCTCCTCGATCCTTCCCTTCCTCCCCCTCCTCTTCCTCGACACGCTTCTCTCCACCCCGCGGGCGCGCCCGAGGCCCGCGCCACCCGGCGGCTGGGCAGGCGCTGCGGGCTGGCCGCCACTTCCCTGGAGCCGGGAGGCCCCCACCCGCCCCGCCGCCATTTCTCGCCGCTCCTTCCTCGCTCGCTCCTTGTCGGCGTTCTTCCTCTTCTTCTGGATGCAGAAGGAGAGTCACTGTATCACCATCATCATCATCATCATCATCATCATCATCATCATCATCATCATCATCATCATCATCATCATCATCATCATCAATGTAATCGTCATCATCATCATCATCACCATCATCATCATTATCATCATCATCAGTATCATCATCATCAGCATCATCATCATCAACATCATCATCACCATCATCATCACCATCATCATCACCACCATCATCATCATCATCATCAGCACCATCGTCATCATCATTATCATCATCAGCATCAGCATCACCATCATCATCATCGTCATCATCATCATTACCATCATCATCATGTTGATCATCATCATCATAATCATGGTCGACATCATCATCGTCAGCATCAGCATGCATCACCGTCATCATACTCGTCATCATCATCAGCATCGGCATCGTCATCGTCGTCATCATCATCCTCATCACCATCATCATCATCGTCATCAGCATCATTAGAATCAGCATCATCATCAGCATCTTCATCATTAACATCATGACCACCATCATGGTCATCATTGTCATTATGAGCATCGTCAGCATGGTCAGCATATCATTATGGCCAGTATAGCATCAGCATCTTCAGTATCACCATGGTCATCATGGTCATCATGACCATCGTGATCACCATCACCAGCATCATCATCAGCATACTGACCATTCCCATCATCATCATCATCATCATCAGCATCAGCAGCATCATCATCATCATCGTCTTTACCATCATCATCATCACCATCATCATCATCATACTCATCAGCATCAGCATCATGATCAACATCATGACCATCGTCATCATCATTATCACCACAACCAAGACTATCATCATCACCACCATCTTCGTCATCATGTCCATCATGGTAATCATGGACATCCGCCGTGTCAACACCAGCATCATCGTGATCGTCATCATGCTCATCGCCATCATCATCACAACCAACACCACCACTAGCATCATCATCGTCACCATTCGCATCAGTAGCCAATTTGGCTTACACCAGTTTTGGTGCACGTTCTATACCTGCTCCCTGACGCACAGAATTCGTGCGCAGCCGTTGGGAGTGCCCAAGGACGCGCACCAGGAGTTTCCCAGCACTCGTTCGCCCCAGCTAGCTGCCCTGCAGCTGGAGGCAATCCTTTTCGCCAAACCCAGTCTTCTGCCCCCAGTCTTCCACCATGGACGCCGCCCAGCCGCGGCTCATCCTGACAGATGTTGGCGCTTGTCAATCTAAACATCTCGAATGTCGGCAGCACTCTCGCCAACCTTGACAAGCGGTTTCCAGAAGGCATCGCCAGGAACACGAGCTCGATTGTCGACTTGCAGGAGCACATCGCTGCAAAGTCCGCGAACATGGACGAGATCGAGACGATGCAAAGGTGGACGTGCTGACGATGCAATGATTGAGGACATCTTCGAGGTTGCCGCCACGTGCTCTGCAGCAGCGCGCCTGCAAACGCTCGGGGCTCAGTAGGCAGGCCTGGACCAGACACTGAGAGGTGCAGCAACATTGTCTGCCGCATCTTCCGCGAGTGCTCCATCGGTTCGGTCTGCGGATCGCCCCACCATGCCCTCATACTCAACGATGCCATGGGCTCGAGGTTCCCCCAGGAAGCTGCTGAACATCGTCTTCGGGACGTACTTCAGCATCACTAAGACCCCCATGCCAGATGAGTGCTGCTAGCAGTGTCCTTGCCAATGCCAGAGCCTGCGCATCGATAACGCCATCAAGTTCGACGAGGCTGAGCATGGCAAGGCTTTCCACGATCACACGGGGGACCACCCCGTCCGTTTTACTAAAGCCTTTACGGGCAATCGCCGCGACTCGTACATTGGGTTCGGCGAGCCATACGATGTCAATACGAAAAGTTTAATTGTTCACTTTGGTATGGAAGCAGGTCTCTGCGTATGTGCGCGACAATGGGCGCTGGAACATATCGGTTACTCTGGCACGCAACAAGTTCCAGGGCTCTGCTACACCACGATCAGCGATGAGCCGATGGACCTTGCCACCCCCGCCTCGTGGTCGGATATTGAAGTGTTTTTGAACACGGACGATTCCGCGCTGAAAGACTTCGGGCTCACCGAGGAGCAGATCCAGGACATGCCTGCAGCCGTGTGCCACGGCTACGCGCAGGAATAGGACACCTACGCACTGAGCTCCGCTGCCGCTGCTGCCGCACAATCAAATTAACCTGCCAGTCTGTCTCCTCCTGACAGGCATACTCTGCCTGACTCGGGGGTTGCTTCTGTGGATTATCGTCAGCAGGATCATCAGCACCACCACCGCCATCACCATCGTCATCATCACCACCACCTTAATCACCACCATCATCATCAGCATCATCACCATCATTATCATCATCACCATCATCATTCTCATCATCCATCTCCATTGTCATCATCATCATCAGCATCATCAGCATCATCATCATCACTCCCATCACAAACAAAATCATCATCATCAGCATCACCATTACCATCACCATGGTCATCACCACCACCACTACCACCCTATCACCACTATCAGTTTCAGCATCAACAACACCATCATTATCACCACCATCATCATCCTTATCACGTCCTCCCCCCGCTCCCTCTTCCGTCTCTCCTCCCTCCTGCTTTTTTGCCACGCCTCCCTCGTGTTTTTGTTTGTCGCTGGTGCCATCGCCCCCTCCTCTTCCACTCCTCGTCGCTCGCTCTCCCTCCCTCCCTTTCTCCCCTCCCCTCCCCCCTCCCCCCTCCCTCTCCAAACCTCCGCCGACCTGCCTTTTTCACCCCGCGGCCCCAGGGCATTTGTAGCGGGTCGCCAGGTCCGCCGTCAAGACATGCCAAGCAACAATTTCCGACCACATTCCCAGCACCGGTGCAGCCGGGCCCGACAGCACCCGTTGGCGCCCGCCCGCCCTTCCTGCGGGCAGGGCCCATCCCCTCGGACTTCCTGTCGGTGCTGCCCTCGCTGGCGGAGATCGAGACTGGGCGGGGGGTGGTGGTAGGGCCGGGCAGGAGAGGGGGGGAAGGGAGGAGGAGGAAGAGGAGGAGGAGGAGGAGGAGGAGGAAGAGAAGGAGGAGGAGGAGGAGAAGGAGGAGGAGGAGGAGGAGGAGGAGGAGGAGGAGGAGGAGGAGGAGGGGGAGGGGGGAGGGGGAGAGAGGAGGAGGAGGAGGAGGGAGAGGAGGAGGAGGAGGAGGAGGAGGCGGAGGAGGAGGAGGAGGAGGCGGAGGGAGACTTAGACGCAGAATATGCATACTCACACTAATCACAGTAATAATGTTTAGAACAGGGTGGTTCATATTAACTTTTTAACAAACATAAGACCTGATAATCGTACTAACATGACTTTCACAAATAATAATGCAAGCACGACTCATACTAACCATATTCATGCTAACGCCATTCTGAATACGGTTACTTGTAATATTAACAGCACTGATCTTACGACTACTAACCATATCGTTCATTTAACAATAGCTACTCTGATCAATATGTGCAGTCATGACACTAGCAATCACATTGTCAATACTATCAATGCTACTACTACTACTACTACTACTACTATAACTACTACTACTACTACAACTACTACTACTACTACTATTAGTATTACTACTACTACTACTACGACTACTACTACTACTACTACTACTACTACTCCTAGCACGACTACTGCTGCTAATACTATCAACAACAATGCTACTACGAATGCGACTGCTACCAACACGAACAACAATAATACAACTGTTAACCACACTAAAAGTACTGCTAGCATCTGTTAATAGTGAAAGCGCGCCAGTGGGTGGCCCTGAAACACTAAAGAGCGGGTGTGCTCGCAGAACCCCCCCCCCTCCCTTCAAAGGCGGGGTGAGATTTTCGACCCCCCCCCTCTCCCCCTAAAGAGGGGGGGGGGGGGGCGAGCGGGTGTGCTCGCAGAACCCCCCCCCCTCCCTTCAAAGGCGGGGTGAGATTTTCGACCCCCCCCCTCTCCCCCTAAAGAGGGGGGGGGGGGGGCGAACCCCCCTCCCCCCCTCCCTTGAAGGGGGGGGAGGGACCCCCCCCCGCTCCCACCCCCTTGGCCCCCCTTTGCGCCGAACGCGGGGCTGGGGAGGGGGCCTCTCGGGTAGTGAGTAGAGAGTGGAGTGTTTTGAGTTGCGATTGGTGAGTCGTGGTTTTTGATAGTGAGTAGTGCGCAGTGAGTCGTGGGTGGTGAGTACTGAGAAGTGGGTAATGGGTAGTGGTAGGAGTGAGTCGCGCGTAGAGATCAGTGGGTAGTGAGTAGTAGTGGGAAGGAAGTAGTGAGTAAGGAATTCTGAGCAGTGAGGAGTGAGTAGTGTGTAGTGAGTAGTGCATAGTGAGTAGCATGCAGGGGGTAGGGATGACGGAGTAGACAGTAGCGAATAGCGAGGGGTGAGTAGTAAATAGTGAGTAGTACGCAGTGAATAGAGAGTAGTGAGTAGTGTGTGGTGAGTAGCGAGTAGCGAGTAGCAAGTAGGGAGTGGTGGGTAGGGAGTAGCGACTAGTGAGTTGTGAGTAGCGAGTAGGGCGTCGTGAGCAGTGAGTAGTGAGGAGGGAGTAGTCAGGAGTCAGTAGTGAGTAGCGAGTAGGGAACTGTGCGTCACGAGTAGGGAGTACCGAATAGTGAGTAGTGAGTAATAAGTAGTGAGAGCGAGAAGTGGGTAGTGAGTAGTCGGTTGCGAGTAGGGAGTAGTGAGTATAAATTAGTGAGTAGCGAGTCGTGATTACTGAGTAGTGAGTAGTGAGTAGCGACTTGCGACTAGTGACTAGCGAGTAGGGAGGGGGGAGTAGTGAGTAGTGAGCAGCGAGTAGTGCGTAGTGGGTAGTGAGTATGTCCTATTGGGTATCGAGTAGCGGATAGTGAGTAGTGGGTTCTGGGCAGTGCGTAGTGAGTAGTGAGTTGTGAGTTCCCAGTAGTAAGTAGTGGATAGTGGTCAGTGGGTAGTGAGTAGTGAGTAGTGG
Organism: Prorocentrum cordatum; assembly: GCA_963575745.1. Lineage (NCBI taxonomy): Eukaryota > Dinophyceae > Prorocentrales > Prorocentraceae > Prorocentrum > Prorocentrum cordatum. Next base: position 179,378 of record CAUYUJ010014155.1, read on the forward strand.
GCAGTGAGGGTGTGTAGTGAGTAGTGAGTGCTGGGTAGTGAGTAGTGAGTAGTGAGTTGGGAATAGTGAGGGAGTAGGGAGTAGTGAGTAGTGAGTAGTGGGAGCGTATTGAATAGAGACTAGTGGGTAGTGAATAGTGCGTTGCGTATTGGGTAGCGAGTAGGGCGTAGGGAATAGCGAGTAGTGAGTCGTGAGTAGTGAGTACTGCGTAGGAAGCAGGGACTAGCTTGTAGCGAGTACTGCATAGTGAGTAGTGAGTTGTGGGCAGTGAGTAGTGAGTAGTGAAGTGTGAGTAGTGAGTACTGGATAGTGGTTCGTGGGTATTGAGTAGTGAATTGTGATTAGCGAGTAATGGGTAGTGAGTTGTGTTTAGTGGGTAGTGAGTAGTGAGTAGTGAGTTGCGATGAGTTTATAGTGAGTAGTGAGTAGTGGGTAGAGAGTAGGGAGTAGTAAGTAGTGCGTCGTGGGTAGTGAGTCGTGGGTAGTGAGTAGTGAGTCGTGGGTAGTGAGTAGTGAGTAGTGAGAATTGAGTAGTGAGTAGCGAGCTGTGAATTGTGGGTAGTGAGGGGTGCGCAATGAGTAGTGAGTGCTGTTTGGGGCTAGGGTTTGGGTTTGGGGTTGGGGTTAGGGGCTAGGGCAAGGGCGATGATTAGTGTTAGGGGTGGTAGGGGTCGGGTTCCGGAGACCGGGGGCGCCGTTGAGAAAGGGGGGGAGGGGGGGGGGTCGAATTTGGCGGCCAAAGGGGGGGGGGGGTCGGACCCCTCCCCCCCTTTTGAAAGGGGGGGAGGGGGGGGGGTCCCCGACGACGGACGACAGGGAAAGGGGGGGAGCCGGGGGGGGGTTCCCCGACAACGGATCGGGAAAGGCGGGGAGGGGGGAGGGGGTCCCCGACGACGGATCGGGGAAAGGGGCGGGGGGATTACCCTCCCCCCTTGGGGTCATCCAGCGGCGCGCCCTCGTTAGTGGTAACACTAAGAAGCATGATAGTACTACTAGTATCAATACTTCCACTACTCAGGACCAGTAGCAATACTACTACTAACCGTTCTGAATCTAATACTAGTCATGATAAGACAGCGGTTACTCATACTCATACTACTATCATTATTAACACTACCACTACTACTACTACTACTACTACTACTACTACTACTACTACTACTACTACTACTACTACTACTACTACTACTACTACTACTACGACTACTACTACTACTACTTTAATGCTATTATTCTGACTCTGAATGCTGATGCAAATAAGGCGAACCATACAAAAACCACGCATACTAACACAAAAGCTCGCGCTTGCATGCAATTCGTATCAAGAGGATATTCCTGCCACTATGACTACTCACATTATTAATACTAACAGCATTTCGAGTACTAGTACTTCTACTACGACTGCTACCGATAATCGTGATATTCTTCGTCGTGCTACTAATACTACTGGTGGCTTGTTTATTAGGAGCATAGATATTTGTATTAACGCTGTTACCACCTACGGATAACTTCAATCATAATAAATCTATTCCGAGTACTAGCTCTATTGATATTATGCACACTACTTGTAATGATATTATTTTTATTGCTGCTATTACTGCTTTGGAAAATACTGAAACCACTCATGCTACTACTGATGGTGCTACTTTTGCCACCCACTACCACTACTACTACTGCTACTACTACTACTACTATTACTACTACTACTACTACTGCTACTACTACTACTACTACTATTTACCACGTCTACTACTGCTACTACTACTACTACTACTACTACTACTACTACTACTACTACTACTACTACTACTACTACTACTACTATTACTATCACTACTACTACTACTACTACTACTACTACTACTACTACTACTACTACTACTACTGCGACTACTATTACTGCGACTACTACTACTGTTTTATTACATCACTACACCTTACTAAGAAGGACCATCCGATTAATCATGTTATAATCAAGAGGAGGGGGAGGAGGACGAGAAGGAGGAGGATGAGGAGGGGGAGGAGGAGGCCAAGGAGGAGGAGGAGGAGGATGGAGTAGAGTGGAGTGGAATGGAATGGAGCGAAGCAGGAAGCGCGCCGATCGATGCCGACACGACCCACCCCTGCGCCCGAGGCACGGGAAAGGCCAGCCGCCTCAGGAGGGGGACTCCTTCATGGCCCCGCCAAACCAGAACTTCGGCCCTGAAGTTCTGGATTGCTCTCCGTCCACTGCAGGACTCGCCGATCAACCGAAAGGCGTCGCGCCCGCTGCTGAACGCGAGGAAGTCCAGCATGACACCGAAGTCGAAGCCAACCTCCTCGATCCTCGTGGCGACGACGGCCATGTGCACGCTCACCACGGGGAGCTGGTCCGCGAGCACCTCCCTCAATAATCCTTCCGCGTCGCATGCGTGGCCGTCGACGCCATCGCACATCACGCAGCCAATCCCGCTTGTTGACGGCCTGGGCCGCCTCCACGACGATGTCGTCGGTGCCGACCCCGACGCAAGATACACTATCCCCCAGAAGCGGCGCCCCGAGGAGCGGGCCACTGCCGCAAGTAGCAACCCCATCCGCTGCCTGCGGCGTCACCGGGCCACTGCCGCTGAGATACTGCGCAGCTCCAGACAGAGGCGCTCCGAGGAGCGGGCCACTGCCTCGGAGAAACTCCACCACTGCATTTTTCCTGCTGAAGGGCCCCGTGGAGATCTTGGCCTGCATCGGGGCGCAGCCTGGACCACTGCCGCCCGTAAAAGGTACACCATCCCCTAGAAGCGGCGCCCCGAGGAGCGGGCCACTGCCGCACGTAGCAACCCCATCCGCTGCATGCGGCGCCCCGGTTAGCGGGCCATTACCGCTGAGATGCTGCAGCGCTGCATCTTTGGGAAGACCACCAGCGTCACCACGAGGCCCTGCCTGAGCACACCTACCGCCATCGCCAGGTGGGGCTCGACCAGCACCACGAGGATGACCGTCGACTCCACTCTGGATGCTAGCACTGGCTGGTCCACCGAGCCCGCCCAGAAGCCGACGGCGGCTGGCGGCCAGCTCTTCCCCCCACAATTTATCACAGGGAGTGGGCAACTGTCTTGCGACGTGCATGGGTCCTGGGGAGCCTCTCCC
>CAUYUJ010014155.1:185000-267500 GCA_963575745.1 Prorocentrum cordatum
GAGGAGGAGCAGGAGAGGATGATGGGGAGGAGGAGGAGCAGGAGAGGAGGAGGAGGAAAAGGAGAAGGACGATGAGGAAGAGGATTTCAGCATAGGGCCGTCGGTGAGTTCTTTGTCCAGGATGCTTCTGCAGCCGTCGGTGCCGCCAGAACGGGCGCCTTTTTGGCTGCCTCATTGTCCCATATTGCCGCGTCTCTTTATTGCCACGCGGTTGCCAGCTGCTGTACGTCGCACACATGCTCTTATTTTGCGCGCCCGCGTGTTTCTTATTATTGCTCTGCACGCGCGTTTCGATTGCAACGAGCCCCATGGCTCATTGACAGTCTAACGTAGAAAACATGTATGTCTGTGTTTTTGAGCCTCGACTCCCTGGGCCCCTGGCCCCTGGCGAAACTATCGTGCAGGCGAAGGAGGAGGAGGACGCAGAGGAGGAGGAGGAGGAGAAGGAACAGGAGGAGGAGCACAGCCAGAATGAGAACTCGAGCCACCGGAGGAGAAGGAGTGGGAGGAGGAGAAGAAAGCGGGGCGGCACACCACGTTTTGGCCATATAGCTCCAGTGGGACGCTTGTAGCCTCTCGGGGCCACTTGCTGCAGTCTTGGGGCCGTCTGGGGAACTCGGAGGCGCGCGGAGAGGTCTTGGGGTCGCCCTGGGCTGGCTGCAGACCGTCTCTGAGCCGTCGTCGCTGTCCTGGGCCGTCTCGAGGCCGTCCTGCTTTGGGCCGCCTCGGGGCTGTCAGGGGAGGCCCCCCGGGCGGCTGCATGGGCCGCTGCGGCGACGTGTGCGGATGGCCCGAAGTCCGCCGGAATAACTTCCTGGTGTGATTTGTACCGCCGTGCTTCTGTCCGATTCTCCTTGGTCCCACGGCCATTTCGGCACAGGGCATGTGCGCAGGTCGCGGATGGTGCTAAACGTCTTCGGATCGTTGTCTGATCGTCCCTTACGCTTCTATTACATCGGATCGGGGATGGCGGTGTTGGGTCCCTGGGTATTTGCCTCTATTCACGCGAGGAGGGCATCATGATTGGCCGATGGGCCTCTACCGCAATGTTTTTGAAGCACGTCGTAGAATGAGTTGCACTCAAGATTAGGGGTAGGTATGCAGTGGTTCATTTTTTGGGGGCCCGCAGAGATCTCTGGAACCCCGCGGGTGCTCGGGGCCTCGGGCGGCGACCTGGCGACCACACTCCCGTGGCAGCCAACCCCATGGTTGAGTGCCGACGGCGGCGAACAACACACGGCGAGTGACTCAATGGGGACAAGGCACAGTGCCGATGCTCCACAAGGCATGAAGACGCCCCACGCCTCAGGCGAACTAGGAAGTATCAAACGCGCCAGTTCGAGTCACGAAGACGTGCAAATGGAGCACGGAGAAAATAGATCGCACCCGTCCTGAATGAAAGTGCGCGCGGCGGTCGACAATCAGCTGAGCCTGCACCCATCGCAAAGCTGCCAATCGAGCGAGCCGGAGGAAGGAGGAGGCGGAGGAGGCAGCGGAGAGAGGAGAGGAGGAGGAAGAGGGCCACGAGATAGCAAGTATTAGCGCTGCACGTGCACATCCAAACCGAGTGAGACTAGCAAGGCAGAGAGTTGCACTCCCATGGCAACTGGATGTTCACAAGTTCATGTTAAAGCTCACACCACACGGCCAAGCCGTGTGGAGGCGGCAAGCCGACAAAGGCGGCGCGGGCTAGCCACGGCATCCCGGAGGGAGCGGCGACAAGACCGGGCGGCACGTGTGTGGCCCACCTCCGCGTGCAGCCGGCGCGGGCGCAAATTTTCCGCACACGGAGCGGCCACCCTGGCGGGCGCACCCCGTGTCGCGACCCTGGAGTAGAAGGGGAGAAGACGACGAGAGAGGAAGGGCGCGCTCGATTCGAAGCCACGGCAAACAACAAATGAACCTTAGATCATGGAGGACCCTCCATGTCCATCCAACATTCCAGGCATGAAGCGACAAAAGTGAGCCCAAAGGCGAGGACGGGGCGGAAAGAAGGAGGAGGGAGGGAAAGGGGGAGGCAGCACGCTCTTGCCGAGCGCTGTGGGCCTCCACAGCCACGGATGAATTTGCCCGCCGCGATCGACAGCGCGGCACCTCGAATCCGAGATGGGAGGCCGAGGCGGAAGGAGGAGGAAGGAGGCGGAGGACGGGGGGAACAGGGCCAGACCAGCGCGAGGGCGGGTCCGACAGCAAGCAGCAACGACGGGGGAGACACAGGAGGGAGCGGGCGCCGTCCCGAGTCGTGGCCACGGTGCCGAGTCCCCAGGCATCCGCGAGCGGGTACCCAGGGTCTCGCCCACCGACCAGCCCGCAGCAAGGCACAGCCCCCGAGGGGGGAGGAGAACGCCGCAGATGGCTCCCAGAATTGTGGGGCATGTCAGCGGCCGCCATGGAAGGAGCGGGAAGGGCGAGAGGAGCGGAAAGACGAACGACAACGACGACGACGACGAGGACGACGGAAAACGACAGCAGGAGGGACCTCGGCGTCGCGCAAAAAGAAACATATCAATCCCCACAGGGAGCGAATCACCCCCGAGATTCGCACCAGAGCTGCACTTCACGGAGGAGGTGGGTGGGCGCCGGCCGAAGCGCCGCCAGCTTGCCGTCAGCTTGCAATACAAACGTGGAGTAAACGCCAGAACGACGTTTTGGTAGGGATCAGCACTCGGCCGAGTGCTGATCCCTACCAAAATGGCCAAAGAAAATGGAACCGGCGACTCCGCGCGTTGCCTCACGAGAGTTCCCGCGCCTTCTGCCGCAAGGCGTTCCGGCATGCCTCAGGGGTGCATGCCCTGGCGTGCCGTTTCCAGCAATGCGTCAGGTAGACGCTGCACGTCAGGCGCATGCGGCGCTGCAGCTCCCCCGCAGCAGCCGCGCTCCAGACCGGGGCAGCACGAACCTCGCGAGCCTGGAATGACGGGTGGCGGGGCGGGCCAACCCGAAGTGCGTCGCGGCGGCGGCCGCGACCCAGCCACACTCCGAGCAGTGCTCGATGGAGTTCTCGCCCACCGCGCATCCGAAGACGCATGCTGCATGGCCTTGGAAGCGGCGCGCGGTGATCCACCCGTTCCAAAGGGAGCGCAAGCACGCCGCGAGAACGCGGGGCGGCACCGCTCGGGACACGGCCGGATATGTGGCCAGAGCCCTGTCGGCCATCTCCTGCACTGTCATGCCGCATAGCCCGCTGTATCGCTGCGCGAACCTCCACTGCAGGAAGTTGTGCAGACCCTCGGCGGCGCTCGGGTCGATCAGCCGGACGCAAGTGCGCTGCCAGAGCCTTCTCTGCGCGGCGATGTCGGCAGCCCCGGTGGCCGCCGCAATTTGGCGCGGCCCCAGATTCCGCTCCTCGAAATGCACCCAGGCCGCCTCCAACTGGAGCACGAAGGCCTGCTCGAACCAGGGGGCCCAGAGTCCCAGCCGATCGACTGGCTGGTCTGATAACAGCTTCTCGCGTCGGAGACGCGCGGTCTGGGCCTCCACGCGCAGTCCGCCTTCGGCTGCTGCTTCCGACCGGCAGACGCGAGCCTTCGCTGCCAGGGCCGCTGAGGGTAAGTCTGGAAGGCCCGCTGGGAACCCCTTTCAGGGGGAGGCCGTGGAGCGCCGACGGCGTGGCCTATCTGCTCGGTCCTCGGTACAGCGACTGCAGCGCAGCGGCCTCCAGGCGCGGCCACGAGGCCGGTGGCGCGCCCAGCTGCGCGAGGAACGCCAGCGTGGAAAACGCATAAGCAGAGTACGCCATGGTCTGCGCGAACATGCCGCCGCCAGAGAGGCCCCAGTCACGAGCCCGTTGGAGGTACTTGCGGGTGGCGGCGTCCCAGCCGCGCTCTCCCCGGGAGGGGCCCAAGAGGAATCCGAGGTACTTTGCGCTGTGCGAGAAACGCAAGCCGCCCCACGAGGGGGCCCTGGCCGTGACCGAGGCCCGCGTCGCCTCTGGATCCCCATGGGAAGAGCGGCACCCAAACTGTCTCGCCCACATTCAAGCGAAGCCCCGAGATAGCTGCGTAGGCGTCGAAGAGCGGTTCCAGCACAGCCGCGGCTGCTGCCCCATCGCGCGTCACCACCGCGAGGTCGTCCGTGTACGCTCGGCGGACCGCCGCGGGGAGGGCCCGCCTGAGTCGCCGCAGCAGCAGGTCTGCAGCCACTGCGAAAAGAAGCGGAGATAATGGGCAGCCCTGGCGGATCCCCACCGTCACTGGAAAACCGTCGTGGACCTCGCTTCCGATCACGAGGCGGCAGCGGTTTTGGTGGTACAGCGAGCGTATATACTGCAGCACCGGCGGCGGCATCCCCGTGACAGCCAAGGCATCCAAAAGAAAGTCCTGCCCGACGCTCGGGAATGCTGCCGCGAAGTCGAAGAACACCGCCGCCCCCGCCTCTGTCGTGAGCGCCGTCGTCTGCATCGCCCCGTCAACGTCGACGATATTCGCCAGCATGGATCGGCCCCCTATGAATCCGCGCTGCTCTGGAGACACATCGCGCGCAAGCAGGGGCTCGAGGCGCCGCCGGACGGCGCTGGCGAGCAGCTTATTGTCGGCGTTCACCAGGCTTAGAGGCCGCGTGTCGGAAGGGGCGTGCTGTGGTACTCCGTCGGAGCCCGTGTCTGTTGAAGTCTTCGGCAGGAACACCATCAGACCGTCGTCGTACCCCGGGAGGTCTCGCTGAACAGCCGATGCCGCGTCTGGAGATGCAAGCTGCTCGTATACCTTGAACAACACGTCGACGGCCGCCTCCCCGAGGCTCTGCCAGGCGCAGAACGGGATCCCGTCCGGGCCAGGGGCGGTGGAGGGCGCGCGGGCGAGGGCGCCCCGCACGTCCTTGGGCCGCAGCCGCCAGCGCGAGTCGTCGGCCGCAGGCAGTCTGGAGCCGCCGCGGGCAGCCCTCGCCAGCCTTTCCTCCTGCAGCCAATGCTGCCGAAGTGCGCCGTCGAGCGGCTGGGCCTGGAACACCTCGCCCCAGTGTTCCCGTAGAGCGGCGGCCGTGGCGGCCGGTTGCGTCACGGCCTCCCCTGACGGGTTGACTACGGCAGCGATCGACCTGCTCCGCCCTGGCGCGAGCCGGGCAAGGAGGCGCCAGTTGCGGCCGCGCCGCGCGGCGGCCTGCTGAGCGTCCAGCGACGGGAGGTCCTCCTGTAGCGGGCGCAGCTCCTCGATAGCGTGGTCGCGGGCTAGCTGGACTGCGTGCTGGCGGACTGACTGCAGCTGGCCATTCCCGCGGAGCTGCGGCGAGTACGGGTTGTCCACCAGTGACGTGAGCTGCGGGTACCGCTCCAGACAAGTATTGATGCGGCCGACATAGCCGCCTTCCACGGCTCGGACGAACATCATGGTGACACCGACTTTGTCCTCCGTGGCCTCCGCCTGATGACCGTGGGCGAGCTCCCGCGCGATGTGCTGCGCGACGGTCCGCATAGCCTCTTTCAGCAACCCCAGCAGTCGTAACGGCGCCGCGTCGGGTTCCCCCGCGGTGCTCTCTTGGAATTCCAAGAGGACCCAGTGTGCCCAATCACGGTGTCGCGTGACCTCGGCAGGAATCGGCCGGTCGCCCGACGCAGCCCGCAAGGGCACCCTGCGGCCGACGGCCACCGCCCTGTGGTGTGAGAGCGCAGGCACCCACTCCAAGGCCACCGAGAAGAGCTCCCGGTCGAGTTGCTCGACGGCCTCCTGGTTCTAATATACCCGATCGAGCCGCGATCTTGCCGACCCGCTGCTGTGGGTCATGGCCGGCTGGTGCAGCTCGTGGAGGGCATGCGGTCGCAAGGCCACTTGCTGCCAGTGGCGCTCTTCAGCATCATCCCGCGCCCCCGAGTTCACCGCCGAGCGCAGCGTGACGCCGTCAGCGTCCTCGACTACCCAATTGAAGTCCCCAGCGACCACCGTGAGCGTGACCGCTGCTGGGCGGAGCGCCCGCGCTATCTTCAGCCGCAGCTCCGCCCGTTGCTGCGGGAGTGGCCGCGATCGAGCTGCAGCAGCTCCTGCCGCCGCGGCTGGCAGTGTAGCGGGTGAGAACAGAGAAGAGCCTGTCGGGAAGTAGGCAGCGACCAAATCCAAGTGCCCCTGGGGCCCGCCGAGGCGAAGCACGGCAGCGCGCCCGGGCTCGATTTCAACCCACTCACGCTCTGGGAATGCGAGTGCGAAGCGCTCCTGCAGCAAGATGCCCACCCCGGCGCGAGCGGCCGTGCCATGCGACCACCACGAGAGGCACCCATGCGGGCCTCGCCACGCGTCCGCGGCCCCAGGTCCGCTGTGAGTCTCCGTGAGGAGGGCAGCGTCGTATGAGCGGGCGAGGCGGCCGACACACTGGGTCTGGCGCCTCTGCCGGGCCGGATCCGCAGCGAACAGCGCCAGGTCCGCCGAGAAAAAAAAGAGAAAAAAAAGTGTGCAGTGGTTCAACCAGGCCGCCCCCGCATTCTTGCCTCCTGGGCCCATCCTCGACCGATTCTGCTGGCCCGGCGCGGCTGCAGCTTTCTTCAGCACCGGCGTCCAAATGTCCTGCGCTCTCACTTGGCGCCTTCCTGTTTCAGTGTAATATTGGCCTCCCAGTGGGCCTGCCAGAAAGCTTCTTCGGTTCTCTTGGCGGCCTTCAGCGGTTCTCGGGTCGTCTTTCGCAGTCTTGGGGTCATCCGCGGGCTTTCTGGGGGCTGTCGTGAGCAGGTTGAGTCGTGGGGCTGTGCTGCGGCGTTGTCTTCCAGCGGGGTCTTGGGTCCTTTTTGGGGTGCTTCCGTGCCGCCACGGGAGTCTTTGATCCGTCTAGGGCTGGTCTTGGGACCATCTGTGGTGCTTGGTTTGGCGCGGTCTCAGGCTGTCTTCGGGCCGTCCAGGGGCATTTCTTGGGGGTCGTGGAAGGCGGCCAGCGGATGGCAGTGTTCTGAACCCGCCACCTGGGCGCTGGAAAGGGAACGGGTGCCATGGGCAAGGCAAGATGCAAGATTCCAGCGCTAAGCGTGTGGGCATCTTGGCTTTGATTCTTTCGGGGTGGCGGCTGCGTGCTGTAAGATAGAAGGGAGGACGGGAGGACAGGAGGGAGGAGGGAGGGAGTGAGGGAGGGAGGGAGGGGGGGAGGGAGCGAGGGAGGGAGGGAGGGAGGGAGGGAGGGAGGGATGAGGAGGAGGAGGAGGAGGAGGGGTCCTCCTCCTGCTCCTCCTGCTCCCCTTGAGGCCTCTGGACGTCCTTGGAGTGTTCTGGAGGTCTCCGAGGGTCCCCGCAGGCCTCTTGGAGGCGCGAAGAGGATCGACGTCGTTTGACGTTTGGTCGTCATCTTCTGCGAGGGGCCAACGCACGCCAACTGCTGCAGAATGCGGTGTCGGGCATGTGTTTATCGCAGGGGTGTTTCGGCGGCGAGGGAGGGGGGGAAGCGAGAAGGAGAAGGCCTTCTCCGAAGTCGGCGTTTTTTTTCAGAAGCCCTCGCGCCTTTGAAACGTTTTCCGCGTCTTCGGGGAAAGCTTAGGACACTTTTCAGAAGGCCGGGGGACTTCCCCCTGGGCTCGCCGCCGAGTGTTCGTCGCCACTACTACCACGATTCGGCCACAGTTTGCTGCCACGCGTGCGTGATCACCAGCATCTGATCGCCACAGTGTCTACCGTGTGCGTGGCAGGCGTGAATTTCGATCTTGGCGGTTGGTTGCAATCGTTGCGTGATCTTGCTGGGCAGTTGTGCCACCCGAGTAGCAAGCGTTTTCTTGCGTCAGCGGGGTTGTCGGGGGGAGGAGAAGCGACCACCACCACCACCACCACCACCACCACCACCACCACCACCACCACCACCACCACCACCACCACCACCACCACCACCACCACCACCACCACCACCACCACCACCACCACCACCACCACCACCACCACCACCACCACCACCACCACCACCAGGGGGGGGCCACCTCCGGCGAGGAGGTCCACGATGCCTCCTGGAGCTGGGGAGGGGGACCGCACAGCCAGGGGGACTCCCCCTGGCTCCTCCTGCTTGGGGTCCCTCTTGGTGGTGCCGTCGCTTTTCCTGTCCCTAGGCTGTCTGTGACCCCAGCGATTGCCTCGCGCATGGTGGAGGGAGGCTGCGCGCTCGGCAAAGAACTGCGTGGCTCGGGACGCTCTTCGCAATACTGGGCTTGCAGGATCCTGCTGCTTCTCTGCAAATCAGAGGTCGGCTGAACATGACTTTTGCAGAAGCATTTCTCAGAGCTGCGCGTGGATTTTTGGATCCACGCTGGGCGCCCCCCAGCTCGGACCGTCGGACCTCCGGGGGGGCCCCAGCGCTGATCCAAGAAACCGGGTGGACCTATGACAATTTTGGTTTACAGCGTTTTCTTTGGTCTTCTGTGAATAGCGGCAAGCATGTTGTGCTGATGAGGTTCTAGGGGTGCACGTGAGCTAAGCCATTTGAATGACATAAGTCCAGACCAGATCAGTGTAGGCAATGCTTCATGTCCTCAGGCGACGCGTCAGAGCATACTGCAGTCTTGTGCCGTCGTGAATGTCCGCTGCATGCAGTGATCATGTCAACATTTCAGACGCATTCTAGGCGATGGTCGGTCTTTTGGTCACGAAGGCAGCCGGGCTTCTTTTCAGCCTTGCTCTCTTTGGCTGCGCGCTTCATTGTAATTCAAGCAGCTGTCTGCGGTGAAGTAGGTGTGGGATTCTTCCACCGATATCTCCCGACAGTCTGGGCAGAACCATCCTGGTGCCGCTTGGGAAGCATTGTCATATGGTGTAGCGTGGCGGGGTGGTCACGTTGCATGGTTCTTGCGTGGCCAGTTCGTGGGGGTGAGGCTTCGTGTGGGCGCTTTTCCAACCCCTTCTTGGGTCCTCTTGGGGCCTATTGGAATCGTCTCAGGGTTCTTGGTGGTCCATGGGCCGTCTTGGGCCCCAGGTTTTTTGGGTCTCGAGGCCATCTTGGGTGCGATGGCTCTACTCAGCTCTCTCACAGGGTTCGGTTTAACAATATGGTATTGGAGAATACTTTCGAAGAACTTGCTGTCCGACGATGCAGATTACAGCATATGAGGCCCAAGCAAGTACGTAGATGTCCCACTATCTGGTAGGATGGACGGAGGGAGAAGACACGCTGCCGTCGTCGTCTTCCTCCTTCCCCCTCCCAGCTAACTGGTTGAGCGAAGGGGGGGGGCAGGAATTGGGATCTGCAAGGAAGCATGAGGATTGAGGACAGGGGCAGTCCAGTCAGCAGCGAATTGTGGAAGGGCTTGCTACATCATTGATAGCGGCCTGGGCACAGCTCCCCCATGCCTTGAATGTATGACCCTGTGCGGTGCCACGAGACGTGAGGCGCCGTGAAACCAGCATCAGGTTTGTTCTTCGCGTGGTGCCGTTCGTTGCCGTGTCGAGCTTGCTGCCCTTGTGCGGTATTGTGCGGTTCCACGAGGTGCCGCGGGGCTCGTCCCTGGTCCGTGGCCGCGCGGTGGTCTGTGGCTGGTTCGCTAAACAGCGATCGGTGTCAGCACCCTCCGTGTCCCCTGCGTGCCCAATTCCGTAAGACCTCTTCGTGCTGCTGAATGCGGGTCTCGCCGAGGACGCCAGGTCGGTTGCTCGGGCGGCGCCGCGCGGTGCCACGTGGCCAGTCTCGGATGCTTTGCCCGCGTGCTGCCGCGCAGTGACGTTTCTGGGGTCGCCCGCGAGGCGCCCACGGGCGGCAACCGACCAGGCCGGGGCGCAAAACCTCGGTGCACCCGCCCAGCGCAGGGTGCACGGGGCGCGAGGCGCCCGCGGGCGACGACCAACGGGGCACCCAGGCGAAACCCCGGCACACCCACCCAGCGTGCGAGGCGCCCACGACCCACCAGCTGCAGCCGCTCAGCCGCCCAACTTATATAAAGCAGGAGAAGGACCCCCCCCAGTGCGAGCACCGTTCGGGGAATGTCGTGGTGCCATGTCGTGTGTAGGGTCTCTGCCAGAGTGGTGTTTATTCACAGTTTTTTTCGGGCTAGGGAGGGCGGACGGCTTGGGTTGGGGGTTGGCAGGTGCTCACATCAACGTGAGGTGCTCCCAGGGGAAAGGCTGAGGCATGCTCTGCGAATCATGCACAGTCCCGTGGCTACCTTACGGCTGCGTTCGTGCAGACATTGGTGACTTGTTGCTGCTTCCCAGAGGAGGAGAATATCGAATGGCCTGCGGCCCATCCCGCCACCGTGCCTGGGTTGAGGGTATGGAGCTGATTGGATGCTCGTTGGAATCTCGTGGGAGGCTTCTCGGGGGCTTCTTGGAGCCATTTTGGAGGCCTCTTGGGGGCCATTTGGGGGCCTCTTGGGCCTCTTTTGGGTCTCTTAGGGGGCCTCTTGGGGGCCTCTTGAGGCCTGCTGGTAGCCTCTTGGGGCCTCCTGGGGGGCTCTTGGGGCGGGAGGCTCGGATTTTCGGTTTGTGTTCCTCTCTGGAGCTCCTTTTGGGGCCGTCTTGGGGCCCTCTTGGCCCGCCTTAGGCGCCTCTTGGGCCGTCTTTGCGCGCTCTTAGGCTGTCTTGGGACCCTCTTGGAGGCCTCTTGGGCTGTTTTGGGGTGGTCTTGGGGGCCTCTTGTGCCTTGGAGCGTCGGAAAGCCGAAAAGGCGAGAACGCCCGAATGCTTCAAAATCTAATGGAAATCAATGACGTTGTTTGCTTCTTGGGGCCCGCTCGGGAGGCCTCTTGGAGGCCTCTTGGGGCGTCTTCGTGGCCTTTTTGGGACATCTTGAGGCCATCTTGGGCGTCTTGGGCCGTTCTTCGGGCGTCGTGGGGCCCTCTTGGGCCGTCTTTGGGGGCTCGTGGGGCCCTCTTGGCCCGTCCTGGGGCTTTCTTTTTCTTTGGCCCGAACAAGTTATGCGAGAATACTTCCTGGAGCCCAGGGGGCACGCGGGACACGCCAGGGGACACCTCCCCCTTCTTCTCCTCCTCCTCCTCCTCCTCCCTCCCCTGCTCCTCCTCCTTCTCCTTCTCCTCCTCTTCCTCGTCCTCGTCCTCCTCCTCCTCCTCCTCCTCCTCCTTCTCCTCCTTCTCCTCCCTTCTCCTCCTCCTCCTCCTCCTCCTCCTCCTCCTCTTCCTCCTCTTCCTCCTCCTCCTCCTCCTCCTCCTCCTCTTCCTCCCTTCCCCCCTGCCCCGCCACCGGAGGTCCTGGTCTCCTCGGGGGGCTTCGCGCCGGCTCCTGGGGTGCCGCGGGCACCGGGAGGTTGCGCTGCGAGGGGAGGCGAGAGGGGGAGGATCCGAGGCGGGAGAGGTATGGCTGCTGGTGCTCCTCCTGGAGAGACCTCGTCGCCACGGCTGGATTCTCCGCGAAGCTCTGGTCAGGGTGCGGCCAGGGAGCGGGCTGGGGAGCAGCGGTATCGTTGCCCTGTTGTTTTTGCCCCTCGGGGAGTGGGGGTTCTAGAGGGGGCGGGGGAGGGGGGGTGGATGGAGGAAGAGAGGGGGGAGGGAGGGGGGAGGGAGGATGGAAACGGGCGGAGGGAGGAAGGCGAGGGAGATGCAGTTCAAGGACGCGCCGCCGCCCCTCCGGGCACCGATCGTGACCGCGCCATTCCTGGTTCTGCTCCTCCTCCTCCTCCGCCCGAGAAGCCGCGCTCATGCCGCCTCGGGCTACTGAAGGCCACCCTGCGCCTGTGGCGCGTGCCAGGTTGCCGTCTCCGTCGACTGGGTCCAGCTCGGGCTCGGCCTCCATTGCACTGCACCAACCGCTCCAGCCCCCGAGGCTTCGGCCCCCTGCCATGATGAAGTGGCAGACCTGCTGACACCACGAGGCCTCCTCCCCCTCACGCCGCTTCTGGCGACGACAGCTCCTGCCTTGTGAGAGGCCGAGGGTGGCTTCGGAGGGGAAGGCTTGGACAGGCTGCCAGGAGGGCGCGAAGGCTTCTCGGCACCCCCGCCGCCCTACGAGAAGGCCTGCCCCCCATCACTTCCCCCCTTGGGCAATCGGGCTCGCCGCCGAGTGAGGTCTGGCGGGCGGGTGGGCCCTGACTGGCGGGCGGGCGGGCCCCAGCAGGCGAACTTGCAGGTGAGTCGGGAGGGCGGACGCGAACGGGCGTTCTGGGCGGGCGGGGCATGAACACGGTCTTGGCCACGGTGCAGCATTAGCGTCACCCTGCGGGGGCGGGCGAGACGTAGCGCAACCACCAGCGGATGCTCGTTGTTGCGCGTCGTACTGGGGCAACCTTTCATTCTCTCGCTGTCTACATGCACCCGCCGCTTTTCCCACACACATGGGGTCGGCAGGGATGGGATGCAAGGGAGACGACGAGAAGTTCACTGTGCAGGGCCTTCGTGTCCCTGCGCAGTCGGGGTGGCAGTGGGCGCTTGTGTACGCATGCCTTGTTGGTCGACAGGCAGTGGCAGCAACCTGACGGGGCACTGCCTGGAATTGAATTCTTTCAACACAGCCGAGACCATGTTTTCAGAAGTCGAGCGTTTCGTGAGATGGATGCCATTGTTTGGGGCATTTCTGCGGGTCGAGCCCCCACGCGAGAGGATGGGCGTCCCCACGAAACTCGCCAGCTCAGGGTCGAACTTTCCGACATGCGAGCGCGGGCAGCATACGAGGTTGTTATACGCATGCGTGTCCGAGGGGCGACGCTGCCAGAACACGTGTTTCTCGGGATCGGACCTTTTGTCTCACATGTTTGGCCAAGTGTGTGGTTGACCGGCTATGCTTCCCCCTAGGGAGGCGTGGCCGCGGTATGGCGGGGGTCTCGCAGGCAGGACGTACGATGCGATGATTCTTGCAAATGGTGAGCTCGTCGCAGGGTGGCTCGAGGTGGCCGCGGTCGGCATCACACACGCATATGTATATATATATATATATGTATATGTATGTGTATTTATATATATATATATATATATATATATATATATCCGTAAGGGTTTTGCTCCCCTTTTCCGGCCCCCCTCTCGCAGAATGTGACTTGCCAGAGCTGTGTTGGGATGTCTGGACGCTGACGTGAAGCAACGTCGGGACTTCACACGCGAGTGCCAATTTTCATGTACGAGGGTTTATGGCTTCGGTGGCGCGAACATAGTAGATTACCATGGTTTATGGCTTCGGGGACGCGAATATTGTGTAATTCGTAAGGGTTTCTGGCCTCGGGGACGCAAGCATGGTGTAATTTACACGGGTGTCTCTGGGGACGCGAATATTGTTTAATTTGCAAGCGTTCATTGCTTCGGGGGCGCGACCATCCAGTAATGTACAAGGGTTTATGGCTTCGGGGGCGCGACTTTTTTGTGATTTGCAAAGGTTCATGGCTTCGGGGACGCGAAAATGCATCATCTCTGTAGGATTATGGCTTCGGGGACGCGAATATTGTATACTTTACAAATGTTTATGGCCTCGAGGACGCGAATATTCTGTCATCTACTCGGGATAATGGGCTCGGGGACGCGAACATCATATATTTTTTACATGTCCCACGACCCCCTGGGATTTCAGACAACGCGATTCGGGGACGCTAGCCAGAAAGCTTTTCGGCTCCCCCCCTCGCACGTTCAGCAACAATTAACAGTAAGGAAGCAGAAAACAGGTATGTAACAGTGGGAACTGGAGACTGCAACTGGCACAGGGAGCTGCAAGCCTAATCTTCACAGCCTGATGGCCCCGCAAGGAGGCCGGCGGATAACTATATATACACATACTGTATGTATACGCGTCTTACCTCCTACCATGCTGTACTTTTCGCACACCGGTATGATCCTACAGCTCCTCTTTCTCTTGCCCCTGCTTGTGCTGGGAAGCAGACGGTGCCACGGTGGCACCGTAAGACGTCTAGACAGACACAGCCTGGGGAGGTGCTGCATGCAGGCCGCATACAATCAACTTCAACCAGAGCTGCATTATTCGCGCAGAGAGAGAGAGAGAAAGAGAGAGAGAAAGAGAGAGAGAGGGGGAGAGACAGAGAGAAAGAGACAGAGAGAAAGAGAGAGAGAGAGAGCGGGGCAAAATGAGGAGGATTTGAAGGATGAGGTGCCACAATGTCTTCTTTGAGGACGTGGGGGAGGGGGGTAGCAAAGCTCAACCACATTCGTTCGCTGTCGTGCCACTTGCGTGGTGCTGTCGTGTTTTGTGTCTGTTGCCGTCTTGTGTTTGTCGTCCTTATCTTCTTGTTCTGCTTCTCTTGTGACGTCCTTGGCTCCACCCATCCTCATCACGTTCTCCTGCTGTCGCCGCTCGCCGCCCCCTCTGTGCCTGCTCCAGTCCACGGCAGCTGCGGGGCCGCGTGAAAGGTGGTGCGTGTTGATACGGCTGTGAAGCTCAGCAGCGCCTCGCAGTCTCCCTCCCGTCCTCGCTTCTTCTCCTCTTGGGTGCGCCGGGTGACCTCTCGTCGGAGAAGCATTCTACACCTCCATCAGCGAGCCTGAGAGGTGCCGCTGGACGTCTTCACGCTGCTCGCCGTGAGCAATGCGGCGATGAGCCACGTAGTCGGTGGCCCCTGCCTCTTTTATACTCACAGCTCGTGGGAGAACCCTGGCAACGGCTCCCAGTCGCTTGAGAAGAGATTGAGCTACGGACATGACTAGCTATTCCGGTTTCCTGATCTTCTGAGCATATGTGGAGCCGAGGCTGAGTTTTCCCATATCTACATGTACGGCAAAGGGTCGAGTCGAACTTGGAAAGCCGCATGGTCTATAGCCAGGTAAGCGTTGATGTAGTAACGATGCATGGGCATACACTGTGGCACGGAGAGTTGTGGTTTAGACAACTTTTTGCGTCCTGACATCTCTGGAAAGTGTGACCTCTCCAAAGACGAGGTTCAGCTGCGGTTTACTTGGCAACACGTCTTCCACTCTTACTATGCCGAGGTTCGTCGAAGTGTGAGGGGAGCGGCGATTCGGTGCCAGCATCTTGCAAAATTCAACCTCACCCATCCCGAACGTGTTGGTGGTCTTTTGCGTCGCCAAGAGTGCGATGCTGTCCGGTCGCGAATCTCGCAGATACCTCTTGAGAGCTCGGCGTGCCCTGCCCCTCTTCGTGAATCGTGTCCGGGTGGAGTCGCGGGCAGCGACCACGAGATCGACACAAGAGCAACGCCGGAACATGCCGGGGAGGGCAGACGAGCATCCGAGGCGGGGATTGATCCCTGGGCATCGATCGGACGTGTGCATGTTTTCTTGGCGAGGACCACCGAGGACCATCTTGGATGATCTTGCGAAGCATGAGCGCAGGACACCGAAACATGCACGGGGAATGGACGTCCGAGCGGTGGCAGGATCCACAACCACCGCCAGGGGGATCTATCTTCGGGGAAGTCGGCAGACTGCGGGGAACCTGGATGATGCTGGCCCTCCCAGGGCCCAGAGCAGGAGGGGGAGGAGGGCGAGGAGGGAGGGAGGAGGGAGGGGGGAGGAGGGAGGAGGGAGGAGGGAGGAGGGAGGCTTTTTGACTGTACTAAGCTCGTTGCAGGTAGCTTGAGCGCAGCGGCCAACAGGACTGGCACAGGCTGCACACGAGAAGCCCGAGAGCATGGACGCTGAGCTGCTTCCGCTCTCGTCCCGAAAACTGTCGGGAGAGAGGTATTGGCGCTGCGTGAGGGGAAGAGAGGAATCATATACGAGAGAGGAGGAGTTGCTGCGCCGTGCGAAGAGAGACATCAGCGGGGCCCTGCTTCGTTGCCCATAGCAGGGCAGCCCTCGAGGCAGAGAGCAGTGCAAGGCTGGAAAAGGAGAGACCTGCCTAGGTGTGCCGTCCTAGTTTCGGTCGGCTGAAGGAGAGGGAAGAGCTGGACGGAGGGCCAAATTGGCCATGCCGCCGTGCGGCTGTCCAAACCTCCAGGGGAGGAGAGCTGGACTGGAGGAAGAGCGGGGGAATCCAAATGAGGCGGGGGGAGGAAGGAGGGCCAGAATGGCATTGCCGTGCTGGAGGGCGGACGCTGCAGCTGAAAGGCCTGTACGGGCCGTCCGCGGCGGGGAGGTGGGTGTGCCTGGGCGCTAGCCGAGACCAGACAACAGAGACCCACTTCCGTGTGGCCCCTCACAGGCACACAGGGACCAAGGGGACCCTGCTACACTTGGACGGGGGCCAAAGAGACAAGCCGAGGCAAAGTGCCGCGGATCTCCCACGAGGCACTTATGGCTAGGACTGTCTAGGTAGTGAGCTGCCAAGGTGAACCAAGAGTATTGGGCTAGCTCACCACCTAGGAGACTCAGCCGTGGCGAGTCTGCGAATTGCTGTGTGAGCTTAGCCGATCGCTGTTTAGCGAGGCTTCTAAAATGTGCCGCGTTGGCCGCACTCGTGCGGCAAAGTGAGAAGTCGCGCCCATGACTGGCAACTACTCTTGCACAGGCCCTCCAAGGGGGGGGGCCGGTAGAAAAAAGAGTGACTAGGCGGGCTGCCGAGGTATGTATTAGGCTGGCTCCGCCCCTGTGTGGCGCATTGACGGTTGCACCATGGGCGCCCATCCCATGT
The DNA here is from genome assembly GCA_963575745.1 of Prorocentrum cordatum. Classification (NCBI taxonomy): domain Eukaryota; class Dinophyceae; order Prorocentrales; family Prorocentraceae; genus Prorocentrum; species Prorocentrum cordatum. Next base: position 201,356 of record CAUYUJ010014155.1, read on the forward strand.
TTGACCTGAGATGGTGCCGACTGGCGCCGAAAGAGTTGCAGTGAGAATGTGTACCTGAAGGACCCACTGCGGCGGACTGCATGTCGGCTCAGCCGACCTTAAATTGGAGACGCAGCGTCTCCTTTGTTAGAGTTTGGCTCGTGTGGTGGCTTGGGCTGTATAGGTGGTGGGCTGCAGGTAAACCAGGATCCGAGAAGTGTGCTAGCCCACCACCTATGCGTGAAGACTCAGCCGTGGCGAGTCTGCGAATTGAGATATGTGAGCGGCGTTTAGCCGCCTCGCTGTTAGCGGGGCTGCTCAGAGTTGCTGTGCCGCACTATGTCGGGATAGGCTGGGTGCTGCTAGACTTGCGTAGCCTACTACTCAGCTATGCAGGACGGCTCGACCGACCTTGACTTGGAGCGGCATGGCTCCAACTGTTTAGGTGGTGGGCTGCCGAGGTAAAGAGAAACCCGAAGAGGGAATATGGTCGAAAAGAGAGTATTAGGCGAGCCCACCACCTAAGCGGGCGCGCTGCTAGTTGCGCCGATGTCGCTTAGGACGACCTAGCAGGGCGCTGACTGATGCAGCACTCTATGTGGCTCGCTCAGGCACCGAAGGGCGACGGGTTGAGAGTGCGGGCGGCGGCCGAGAGCGCCGAGAGACCTGCCGCTGTCGCCGCCGCTCGCGCCTGAGCCTCTTGCGCGGCAGCCTGCTGCTGGTTGTAGTGGTCCCGCAGCATGGCCTCCACCTCGGAGATGGTCGCTAGGCCTGGGGTCTCGATCCACTCCCAGTCCCAGGTTTCGACGACCTGGCCGTCGATGACGTCCAGCGACTTGAGCTTCCAAACGAACGGGTACAGCATGTCGTTGGGCATCTTCCACTCGCCAGGGTATGTGGAAGGCCACCACTTTTTGAACTCCCGCGTGGCGGCCGTGTATTGGGGGCCCTGCCATGCCGAACCAGCATGCGTGTCTCCTGAGAGGCCGAAGAGCTCTCGCGTGTCAGGCGGCGCCCTGCTGGCCTCGGCCGCGCCCGCATCCGCCGCGGCCGCTGCGGAACCGCCCGCGGGAGGCATGGGCACCATGGCGGCGTGGGGCGCGCTGAGAGAAGGGGGGGGTGCCGAGGGAACAAAAAGAAATAGCCCATAAGCCAACGGCCAAATATGAGTGAAACCTAGCTGGCTTATGCTTGCATCTGTGTGAGGAGGACCCTCCTGACGGGCCGACTGATGCATGCTTGGCCTGGTGCGGAGTCTATAGGGATGAGGATGTTACCGCTACGCATGTTGACCCGCAGCGAGAGGCCGGTGCGGTAGGGTATGCCCGTGCCAAATAGGATGGGCCGTGCATCCGTCTCCTGTAGAATGGGGAGGTGAAAAAAGCGCGGCCTTTCCGCAGAGGATGGCAGCCTGGTCTCCTGCCCATAGAATTGCTCCATTAGGAGCCCTACATTGATGGGCAATGGGGACCAAAGCGAAGTGTGACCTGACGTTATCACTACCAGCCACTGCACGACTGTAGGCGGTGGTGGCACTGCCTCAGTGGGGGCGCAGCGGAAGTCGCCGTGCTCGAACTGCGGCAGGTGCTGCGCCTCTGGGGTCGGCATGGCCTGAGGGATTAGGGTTCGGGGAGACGGAGGATTCGAGCGAGGTAGGACAACGGGAGGCAGAATGGCCGAACCATGATCATGGCCTGGAAGTCTATAAGGATGGGGCTGCCAGCCGCTGCATCCTGCAAAAGACGATGAGGGCTGAGGGAGGAGTGCTCCCAGGCCCCCGATTGGAGTAGGTCCAGAAAAAGCTGGTCAGGCACGTAAACAGTAACTAGCCCTATGGTGGGTGAGAAACGGGCATCATAGGGGCCTTCCCCCGCAGCACATTGAAGGTAAATGTGGAGTAGGTTAGGGGAGTTGGCCTCGCGCCAGCGCCCATGCCAGCGCTCGAGTGAGCGATTAACGGCCGTGGGCAAATCTAGGTGAAGCACAGGGCCTACGTAAGCGCGCGTGTGGCCATGCGGGCGGCCCGCTCTCGAGCTGCCATGTGGCTTGCCACTGGGGTACCGCAGTATGCTGGTACACCGTGGTGGGAGACAGAATGAGTGCGTGGCGCCTCGCGCCGCCGCTGAGAAAGCGGTAGACTTGCTGGTGAGCCAAAAGAAGTCGCTCAGCTAAATGCTTCCATAAGGAAGCCAAACGAGAGGCTGGTGGCGAGATGCTGCTCGGATCTAGGTGTCGTCCCGGGTACGCCTCAGCAGCGGGCATGTCCTCGTCTGCGTCGGCGTTGCCCAGGATGCTGGGCTCGCTCCTCGTGGCCTGATGGGGATGAGGCAGAAAGGGGAGTTGCTAAGAGGAAAGAGGGAGAGGTAAGGCTTAGGCTGAGGGCTAGCTGCCTGGCAAGGGTCTAGCGCCTGGCAGCATCGCCTCCTTCATGAGGTTTGCGCGGCCTCCTGGGCGAAAGACGCTGACCGCAATGCGAAAGGCTTTCGCCTTCTCGCAACTGAAGCCTGAGGCGCTCCCTGTGTATCCTGTCGATGCGGAGCTGGTCCTGCCTATGCTCCTCTTTGAGCTGGGCAATTCTATTCTCGTGCTCTTTGAGAACTGTGCTGCGCTGCTCGTCCGAGGCTGCATCAGACGCTTTGGCAGGCGAGCGTGAGCGCTGAGCTGCATGGGCCGCGCGGTGCACCTTGGCCTTGCGAGCCCTATGGTGCCTAGGGGGAGGAGAGGCTGGAGGTGACGGCGGGCCGAGGGACTCCTGCGGGCTGCTTTGTGCCTCCGCAGGCTCCCTGCGTAGCGGCGCTGGCTGCTTGAGCGCGCTTTTGCGCGGCTCGGTGCGTAAGCGCGAATTATAGGCCACCTTAGGGGATTTGGCCGTGAACTCGTCCGCAAATGAGACCTGCTTGCGCTTGCGAGTTGCAGAGGCGCGGGGCGCAGCGGACTGTTCCGCCGGCTCTGGAGAGTCAAGCGGAGGAAATGGTGAGGAGGCAGAGGAATATGAGGCGTCGTCCACCTGATCCAGCCTTCTAGGCGATGCTGGGGGACTAGAAGCCCTGCTCGGCTGGCTCCTGTGTGGCGCAGCTTTACGAGACTGTTTGCGAGGCTCGCGCGGGGGTGGAGGCGAGGTGCACGCTGAAAGGGGTGGAGAAAAAGGAGAAGCAGCCTGGCCTATCCAGCCTTCCGGAATGGCTGCTTTGGCAGGCGCCCTGGGATGATCTGGGGGCGGCAAGGGGGGCAAGGCGGGCGGAGGTGGCAGAGGATGGAAAGTGGCCACGTAAATGTGCCTGCCTCGACCCATGGGGGGGCCGCTGAAATCGCCGGGCGGCCGCGGGGGATCTGAGGCTGATGGGGTGCTGGACAGAGAGCGCTGCACCGCTTTGGCTACCTGGGCGAATTGGGCAGGCGAGAGTAGGGGTGGAGGCGCTGAGGCGGACCGAAATTGGCCCGGTGGGGGATGCTTTGGCCTGGCTTCACGCGGCGCCAGCGCCCGTGGCCGTCTGGACATGAGACGCCAGCTAAGTGTCGAAGATGTCGGCGTTGAAGTCCTGCGGGGCGGGCGAAGCAGGGTGCCACATGTGAGAGAGGGAGATGCCCGTGAGAGGGACGGGGCGTGCCGCTTGGCGGGAACGCTCGGCCCTGATTTGTCTGGCCCTTTCCCTATTGCACTGGATGCGCCTTTTCTGATCCAGAGTTAGGGAGGGCGGGGGTGGCGGCGGAGGGAGGGTGGAGGGAAAAATGGGGGCTGTGCCCAAAAAGTGCATGGCCTCTTGTTCCGCTTCCGAATCCTGATCGGCGGGATCAGGCTGCTCGTGAGCCTCTGAGGGGAAGTCGCTATGGCGCCGCGGCTCGCGGGGCCTGGTGAGAGCCAAAAGTCTGCGGAAGCGGTCCAGCTCCCCATCCACTTTAGCACGGGTGGGAGGGGCGGAAGAATCAACAAAGTCGGGGCCTAGCCAAAAGTCGCTGGTCATGGATGCGGAGAAGCGGAGAAGAGGAGCCAGAACCGAGGGGTCCGTCTGGGGAAGAGGAACCTGTGGGTCGTCAATAAATGGTAAAATGACGTCCTGGCATATAGCCTGGGCGAGACATTCGCAAAGGGCAGAAGGATAAGTCTTTTTGTCTGCAGTGAAAAAGCGGTCATTCTCGTCCTTACCTAGAAGTGTACGATGTGACCCCCGTGGGTGCGTGCACTTGGTCCCTTGGGGACGGTTAGTTAGGAGCGCTGGGGGCGAGGGAAGGCGGAGCGATAGCAAGCGCGTGGGGGCTTTACCGAATTCGTTAGGAGGGCGGCAAGACGGCTGAAACATGCACTGGTCGATGTCCGTGGTGCGGACCGCCGGTGCAGCAGCCAGGGCCATTAAAGGCCTCCATATCCAGCTAGGCTGCGCCCTGGGTTCCCAGTGTGCAGGGCATGGATGTTCCATCCATGCCGAGGTACCCATTTCCAAATGAGCGGCAAAGAGGAGTACCAATGAAGCGAGTAGCAAGTTGGCTATCTGCAGTTGGCGGGATTGCTTGGGCGTAGCGTTGGGGATGCCCCAATAGTGCTCGGTAGTGCGCAGCGGCGGTGGTCCGTTGGGCTTCCAGCGGGCCGCGCAAAAGGTTTCGCAAGGTGGGCCCCCACCTGAAACAACCACTCTACCGGCATAAATATGTTGTTGCCAGAGCTTGATAGTCTCCGACTTGGTGAGATCGCCTGAGTCGGGGTCAATAGCAATATCGACCGACAGTATATGTACCTCTATCGAGGGGTCAGGCGCGAATGATTCCAGATGGTGCTGGATATCCCCTTCGCGCCTGCGGCCAGAAAAAAGATTGAGAATGAATATTTCCTTGCGCCTGATACGGGCTGGAATTTCGCTGGTCGCTAGACCAGAATAATCCTTCGGTTGAAATGGCCATTCGGGCAGCGCAGGAAGAGGAGGAGGTAGTGGCGGAGGAACATCGGCGGGAAAAAGTAAAGAGACGGCTGCAGAGTCCAGCGCGTAGTCTGTAACCGCCATTATGGCGCGAGCGTCCGCTTGCGACAGGTGTTTGGCAAAGTCACGAAAGTGCTGTGTGGTAGCACGCTTGGCACGATGTGCCGGTAATGCAACACGCCAGCGACCTACGCCTGACTTCACTTGTAGTTTGGCATTTTCGCAGCGTTGCATAGCAAGCGCGGCGATTTGCTCTTGGGGAAGGCGTTGGGGATGGCAGAGGAGGTAGAGAGCACATATGAAGGAGTCGAAACAAAGGTGCTGCATGAGACTGGCGCGTGAGCCAAAGGGGAGACTGCAAGCTGGGCACACCTGGGTGTCCGGTACTAGGCCTTTGACCCTGTGGGACAAGGTCCAGTGCACCTGGGCAACGTGTTGTTTTAGCCCCCGAAATTTTAAAAATGTGCGCGGGCACCATGGGCAGGTGAGCACCGCTGGGTAGTGCGCTGCCAGGCGCTGCTGCTCGATCGGGTGCTGTACATGGTCCGTCGGCAGGGGGATCCCACATGGGACGGGAAAGGCAAACAAGTGCTTGGCAGCTGCCTCGGCGAGTGCTGCGCGAGCGAAATGCTGTGCTCCCGCTGTAAGGGCATTGCGAACTCGACGCTTCCATCCTGTGTGGGATTGGAGAGCGAGGGCCTCCCACTGGTCCAGGTGCGTCATTGGCGAGGGCATTTGAGCTAGATTGGCAGAAAATTCGCCCAGCCACTGTAGGTCCTTCTGCACCAGGGCAAGCCATGAGTCTGGGACGTCTGCGGCTAACTTGGCTAGCAGGGAGGTGAGGTGCGGAGGTCCCGTGCGGAGGAGCCTGCCAAAGAGGCGCAGACGCATTGCACTAAAGATATGCGGTAGAGGGGGTCTGCAGACCTTGGCCAGGACAAATGAGTCCCGCTCTGCCGTGCTGTCGCACCTTGGGAGGTGGAGCAAGCGCCTGTGCATTCTCATGGGCTCTCCTTGTAAGGAGACTATTTGCGGTCCAGTGAGCAATGGCCAAACAGCGGCATTGAAAAGGCGGGAGGAGAGGATGAGGGAGTCCAGTAAATGCAGGTGCTCATGAAGCCACGTACTAGAAGAGTGGCGCAAGAATTGACGGGCAAGATTGCGCCAGCTGGGGGCCGCCTCCGATCGCCTGTGGGCGAGCTCGGGGCCTATACTGCCCTTTTCGTCCAGGTGCGTACCTAGATATGTGTATATTCTGGCGAAGTGGAGGGAAAAAGGCGAATGCCCGAGAGTAGGTGAGACTAGCATGTGCCCATTGAGCCCTTGGGGGTCCCAGAGCTTGCGACGAAGGGATATGGAAGCTTCCCCTCTAAACTGAAAAAGGCACATGGTTTTGTTGACTTGAAAATTTAGCTTGATACCTGAGAGCGCGTAGGCTTCGACTATGATGGCCATTAGCACGGGCATGGCGTCAAAGAGCTCCTTAGTGGAACCAAGGAAGGCATAGGCACCATCATCGAAAAAGCACGAGTCCAGATATTGGTGCACATCTGTCTCTGCGGAGGCTATGTTGTCCTTGTGATGAGCGAAAAATGAGCGCGGGGCAGCTTTGTCCACCTGGACATTGAGAATAAGGTGTGCAAGCGGTGATTCGGTGAGCTGCTTGACAGCTTCGTTATTGGCTCGGGCCATGAGGAAGTTGAAAAGAACGTCTCCGAGCTGCTGTCCTGGGATGGTGCCACGTAATGTGAGTGCTACCCCTGAGGCGCCTGGGTAGAATGCCCAGGTATGCTCGTATGCAGCCGAGATTTGTGCATGGAGATGCGGGGGGAGACCAGCCTCCTGCAGTATAGGAGGGGCAGAGAGCAAATGTCTTATTAGTTCTTCACCTGTCTCCTGGGGGAGATCAAGGGAAGCAACTAAGTAGTAGAGGTCAGCTTGTTGCGAATCGCAGTAAAATATAAGCTGTCGGAGGGCCTTGTAAAAGGCTGAGACAGCATCTATAAATATGTACGCTGAGGAAATGCGCTGGCTATTTGCGTAGGCTTGGTGCGCTAAGACCGCGAGCGTGGCGAAATCTGTGCCCCGTCCAGCGATGCCACCAGACTGGGAGGCGCCTGCCATGGGAGGAAGATATTCCACCAGTTCTTTGCGCAATCGGGCACGATGCCGCTTGGAGAAGTGGGGGGAGGCCATTACCGAGCGGGAGTTGGCCATTATGGCCGGATTGCCTTTGCCTTTAAAAATGTCGAAGTTGTACCCTCCCCGCCAAGCCAGCGGTTCCTCAAGGCGCACCTGCGCCTTGAGGTGGACCGGGTAGTACTGCTTCGCAAGTAGACGGTGAAACGACTTGACAAAGGCTCCTTTAAAGCCATCCACGCTGGCTGCCGAGTCTGGGGTCCTGGCATAGGCGCGCTCGATTTGCGCTAGGGAGAAGAGGGAGTATGGAGGGGGAACATCCACAGTAAGGTCAGCGGGCAGATACGATGCACTAGCGTCGTAGGCCTTGGCATGCTTGAGCGGGATAACTGCGCCATGCTCCTGTCGAGCAAAATGGGATAACCACGTGTCGGCCGCTTGGGTGGCGTCTACCACGAAGGTGCCCGCTGCCGTGGAGAGGATAGGTAGGGGAGAGGAGCGTAGCTTCTTTTTAGAACCCACGCCCAGCGTACGTAAGCGCGCAAAGGCAGTGCGCTGTTGTGAGGTCTGCCATGCCTCGTGAACTTCGGCGGCAATGCCTTGTAGGTGAAAAGCGGCATCCAGGTCGACGGAGCAACGTACTGCCTGTGTGAATTGAGCTAGGGCGATGGCCCTGATGGCGCTTACGCGTGCGCGTAATTGAATGGCAGCCGCGTATGCGGTGCCTATGGTAGGCGCAGAGCAAGCATGAGGAAAGCGGGTTTTAGCAACGCGTGTAGGCGAGGATGCTAAAAACTGATGCAAGCAGGCCATGCGTATCCTGGGCTTCCATTTAATGGAGGCATTAGGGTCAGCCATGCTGGCACGCATGCTGCGGAGAGCAGCGCCGAGCTCCGCAAGTTTGGCAAACGCATTATTAACTGCGGGCATCAGCAAGAGCTCGTCGTGATGTAGCAAGGCCGCTTTAGGACGTGTAAATGCTTGCCTGGCTCGCACATATCGCTTCCAAGCCGCGATAGCTGCCAGCAAGAAAAGGTTGCTTGCTTCATGTTGAAGCGTGTTGGCTTGGCTGATAGTTAAAGCTCTGGCATCCATGAGCGTAAGGGTGGCCATGGAGATGCGGGAATTGGAAGGTGCGCGACCTGTAGCCGTGCGGGGTTGGGGAAATGCCTGTAGCATGGCATTGCGCGCCTCCCTGTCCAGGATGAGCGCGTGGTCGGAGGCGTGTAAGTCGAAAGTTAAAGCTTCAGGGGGAGGCGAGAAAGTGTCTTCAAAAAGCTGTCTGGCCGTCGGGTCGAGGTATGCTGTAGGATCGTGCGGAATACGCATGACCTGGCGTCCCTGGTCCTCGTTAGGTCGAAGCTGTAACTTGAAGCGGCATGATAAGCACGGGGCAGCGTGGTCTAGTACTGCGAGTGCTAAAGTAAGAGAGTACTTGACTTCGCATTCATTGGCAGAGGCGCCTATGGGTATAGCTATGTAGTCCCTGCGCTTCCAGTGCTGTTTGAAGGCGGGGTCGCGTGCTGGCGCGATCCATGTGCCCGCTCCTAGAGGGTGTGGCACAAAGGTGGCCGGCAGCCAAAGATTAGATGCAAGTAGGAATCGATGGAAAAAAGGAGCCAGCCGTGTTAACTTGCTCCGCGTGTTGGGGGCCAATGGCCGCTGATGTTTGCGTGCCCACTGCAGCATTGGAGTCCATAAGGACAAGAGTAGGAGTGGGCTGCGGTAAAATATGGTCGTGCACGTGTCTAAGGTGCTGCCACCATGCGGCCTGCTCGTGGAGAGGACGCCCGGAATGATGAGCGTGTGCCACGAGGATGCTGAAGCGTAGGCCGTTCTGACTGATGACGGCCGCGATAATGCGCGGATCTTGGTGTACAATACGCACACTGTGAGACTTAATAGGGAAAGTGGGAATGCCTTTGGCATTGGGAAAAACGGGCGTGGTAAGGTTGACCCATAGCGCGCAGCCGCAAGCATGAGTTCCAGCTTGAGACTTTGACAAGAAGACTACGTACGGGGGGACCTGGCGTTTGCCAGAGCCCGTGGCTGTGACTCGCGTCTCTTGCATACCGATAACGTCGAGCCCATTGCGTTGAAAGGCGGCGGCCAGTTGGTGGAGGCGTCCTTTGACGGCCACGCCTGTAAGCCTGGCTCGTTGGGAGATGCGCGAAGCAGGCGTGAGAGAGAGAATGTTGGCTGATGCTAGCCTGAGACAGCATGATGCCGTGGCGTCTGCGATCGGGGCTGCCTCTTTTGAGAGACCTGGAAAAAACATCAGCAAGCGAGGTGCGTGGGGGGAGAGGAGGATTAAGACTAACTTGATGGTTCGGCGGGTAAAGCGCTCGCTGTTGCTGAGGAAGGCACTCAAGCCATAGCCATTCCAAAATGTGCGCATGGTCTTGGAGAAAGCTCATGAGGGGCGGGAGCACTGGAGGAGGTAGCAGTGCGAGGGAGTACAGTCTGGCGACCGTGTCAACCATTTCGTTGAGCGGGTCAGCTTGGTGACCGTGCACGTGCTGCCATGTAAAGCGACGTTTCAGGCCAAGTACCTTGCACAGACTGTCGAGGCGGCTTCTATGTTCCATTAGTGGCTCGGCCACGGTGCCGCCTTGGGCGGTGGCGACTACGTCCATGTTGTCTGAGTGAAAGGTGAGAGGAACGGCTGGAGGAAAGGGGGACTGTAAAGCCCATAACGCCGCCCAGGTGGCGGCATCAAATTCCGCTTTAGCGGAGACTCTAGTTGCTCCCATTATCTCCGGGGTGGGACACCCTAGGAAGCCTAGAAAGTGTCGTGTGCCGTTAAGCCATGCAAAGACCAGAAAAGCCCACGCTGGCGGGCCAGCGAGATCTCCTTTGGAGGCCCCCCCGCTGGCGTCTGTGTATATATCCGCGGAGTCAAAAGCCGCGTAGGGAGTATCGAAGACCAAGCTGTGCCAGGTGGGGATGGAGGAGGAGTGGAGGGCTGGAAAAATGACATCGAAGTCCCTGACCAGCTGCATGGATGTAGCCGTAAGCACCGGTAGCATCCACCCCATGGGCGGAAGCGGGCTGCGGCGTATACCTTGCCGCCCCCCCCAGGTTTACCCGTGGGCAGTGTCCGGGGGAGCGACCTGAAAAACTTTGCCGTCGCGCGCTGCCTGGGCTAAATCGTCCTGAGCAGCTTGTGCCGCGTGGGCCTCGGCTTCAGCGCGAAGGTCCGCAGCCTCTGCTTCTGCCATTGCATCTGCAGGACTGCGTGGGGTAGCCGTGGCGGGTGCCCCTGCGCGTGCCGTAGGCTCAGCCTCGGCTGTCGCGGGCCTGGGACGACGTGAGCCACGAGGGCTCTTGCTGCGTGCTGCCTGCCTAGCTACAAAATCTTCCTCGCTGATGCCTGAAAGCGCGCGCTCTTCGGCCTGACCCGCGCGTGCGGATCTGCCCCTGGCCTGAGCGCTTGCGCTGCGGCGGGAAGATGCCATGGAGACTGGCTCCCCTTTTTCGTCGGAGAGGTCCCACCCAAGCTGGCTGGCAGAACGGGTAGGCGGGGGCATGCCGTTGGGTTCCTTTACGGAAGCTGCTGTCGGGCTTTGCTGGTTGATAGCAACCTCCCGAACCGAGCTATCTTGAAACGTGGGCGCAGTGGTGATCGCCTCCCCTGTCGGCGTCTCGGGCACTGGCGCTGGCCCGGGTTTGGGCACGAAGCCTAGGCGGAATAGCGGGCCTGCTTTGGGGGAAGCGCGGGCCTGTTCACATCCTAACGGCGCTGTGGCCCCCCCCCGGACCGTAGCGCCGTGGCTAGAAACGGAGGCTGGCACGAGTTGCCCGGCCTTGATCTGTGAGACTAGGGTGTCTACTGAGTTGCGCATGGCTTGGGCCTGGGAGTCAAAACTTGCCTTGATGGTGGCAACCTCCCTGGCCATGGCCTCGGCGTTACTTTGCATGGCCGCGGAGAGTGATGTGATGTAAGGCTGTTCCAACCCTTGGATGCCTGGGAGGGGCGCAGGGCAGTGGAGGAGCGGGGGAGAGGGCGGCGCTGCAGTGAGGGGCGTGGCCGTTCCCATGTCATGTGGGTCGGCTTGCTCCTCGCCTGTATGCGTTGCAGAGAGTGCCGCAGTGCGCTGTACTGCACCTGGCTCATCCGCCGCGTCCCCCATCATGAGCGAGTCAGTGATGGCGGCGACTGGCGGTGCTTGCGACTTGAAATAAGCCAGTAGCATGGAAGCCTGGCTGAGGTCCGCTTGTGCGGTCTGAAGGGCCAGGGCGATGTTGCGCACGTGCTCCTCCGCCTGCGCTTGTTTGGCTGCCAATTGCTCACAATCAGCCTGCAGGGAGGCCACCACGTGCTCTTGCTCACTAATCTTGGCCAGCGGATCCCTCGCGTTGGCCAATTGAAAGTTAACTAGTGAAATCTCCTTTCGGATCTCGGTGATACGCATATCGGAGTGTCCTAGGAGAGTTGAGGCCCTAAGCTGCAGGATTAGTGCCTCCTTGCTCATTGCAAGGGCCTTGCGGTGCTCCAGCAGGCGGTCGGGCTCGAGCGGGGGGTAAAGCCAGGCTGAGTGAGAGTGCGCCTCGTCTGGGGTAAGGGTAGGGCATTGCGCTGTGAGCTCCGCCACCGAGAGCTCAGTGGCAGGATCCAGCGCGCCGAGCGAGGCGGAGGCCTGTTCGGCCGAAAGGAAAGGGGACTGCCGTACAGAGGTTGGGCCGAAGAGTGTAGGGGGAGTGGCCGCACCGTCGTGAGGAGGCGCAAAAGGGGAAGGCTGTGTCTGGGGAGACTGTCCTATGATGCCTGTGTCCCTAGCACCGTGTGGGGTGCCAGGAGCCTTCGAGGCAGGCTGCTCCTCATCTCTGCGCTGGTACTCGCGAGCTCTACGAGCTTCGTCCTTCTCGCGCTTCTTGCGCTCTTTGCTGGAGATCCCAGCCGCTTGGACCGCATGGTCTCCTGGGGGTGCGGGGAGCAGGCCGTATTCCGCTGCCCATGCAGCCACCTGATCGAAAGATGGCGCCTCTGTCGGTGCCTGGCCCTTGCCCAAGTGCACCCCTCCCGTGCTTCCGGAAAAAGAGCGAGGGCCCTTGTGGCCCGGCCCCGCGCCCCCATCATGCAGGGGCCTGTGCTGCCTCTGACCTTTGGCTGGGCCAACCGTCGCATGCTGATGACCTGCTGCCCGAGTCGGAAAACAGTTGGGACATGAGACGTCCATAGTGGTGTTGGCCCGGCCACATTGCAGGCAATACCAGAACTCGGGAGGGGCGCTGCCTTTCTGGTGCACTGGCTGCTGGGGTGGAGGAAAAAAGTCCATGGGAAGGCGCGTGGCATAAAGAGACGGTGAGGGAGGAGCAGCCAAACGCTGGGTGGGAGAAGTAGCCATACCGTGCTGCTGCAGCCCAGATGAGGGAGGGAGGGAGGGAGGGAGGGAGGGAGGGAGGGAGGGAGGGAGGAGGAGGAGGAGGAGGAGGAGGAGGGGAGGAGGAGGGGAGGAGGAGGAGGAGGAGGAGGAGAGGAGGAGGAGGGAGGAGGAGGAGGAGGAGGAGGGAGGAGGAGGAGGAGGAGGAGGAGGAGGAGGAGGAGGAGGAGGAGGAGGAGGAGGAGGAAAGGGAAGCAGGGGGAGATCAATTTCCTCCACGGCCTGCCCTCGGGCCGTCGAGCATCCCTGCAGCCGCGCGGCCAGCTTCTCCCGCTGTCCCTGGCGGCGCTCCCGCGGAGCCCGCAGGGGGGACGCGCGCTGGGAGGCCCGCCCGCGCAGAGCCTGCCTCGGGCCTCCCGGGGCGCAACGAGGCACCGCCCGCGCTCTTCGTGAGTCTCTCCGCTCGCACTGGGCCCCCGGGGGCCCGCGCCGGGCCGCGTGGCGAGTGCTGCTCGGTGGCGGTCCCGCCAGGCTGCGTCCCGCGCCGCCTCGGCCCTTGTCCCGCGGTCTTGTCTGAGCAGCGGCGGGGTTGGGCGGGTGAAGGAACGCCCCGTCGTCCAGGAGACAGCGGGCGCAGTTCCACTTGGCGTTCCACGCCCTTGCCCTGGATGCGTTCCCCCAGTCAGCGAAGCACGGAAGGCCGCGCACCAGGTCCCTGGTGGAGGCGTTGGTGCCGTGCCGGGGCGGGTCGGAGCGGACGGCGAGCATCCTGGGCGGGGCCTGTCTTGCCTCCCAGACCAGGACTGCTTCTCCGAGGGGGCACCCGTCGCGCTTGGCCGCGTATCCGTTGTGTCCTGCCTGCCAGCCAAACCTGTCTTCGTCCATGCGGTGCCAGGGAATGGTGGTGCCGAGGGCGCTCGGGCACTGTTGGCTTCACTGGGAAAGCAGCAGGTCCGCCAGGAGCGTGTCGCCAGTGGGGATGCTGACCGGGCAGCCCTGCGGCCGTGGTCGCCTGGTGTGGATGTCGCCAGCCCTCTTATCCTGTTCGTCCAGGTCCAGGTCCGAGCTTGCCACCCTGCAGGACGGGGCGCCCCTGCGCCCGCAGCTTGCCCTTCCAACGCCACCTGCAGCAAGCCCCCTCTGTGGTGGGCGGTCCGGCGGTTGGCTGCCAGTAGCTGCCAGGCCTCAGCCCGAACCCAGGTGCCAGAGTTGGTGCCGGAGCTCCTGCCACAGTCGTCGCACCAAATGATGTCGCTTTTCGAGTGCTTGCTGGTCTCGAAGCGGACGTCGTCGTCGTCGTCGTCGTCGTCGTCGTCGTCGTCGTCGTCGTCGTCGTCGTCGTGCGGGGCTGGTGGATCGAGGGCAACGCCAGGCAGCGGGGCGCTGGGAGGGTCCGCCAATAGGTCGCGTCCCGAGCCGGACGTTCCCCCGCCGATGTAGTCCACGGCCCGAGTCTGCGGCGGCTCGGCCAGGTTGCGTAGTCCAGCGTCAGAGCTGGCCAAGGCCGCAGGCAGAGCGCACACGGCGCAGTCGTGGGCCTTGAGCGCACCCAGGTTGGCGGGCTCCACAAGCACGTCCAAGGTCAGGAGGCCTGCAGCGGGCTGGCGCGGAGATCCATGTCCCTCCAGTTAGTTGGGCAGCCAGCCTGCTTGGCGACTGGGTGGTGATGGGATGCTGCAACCAGGCAGCCGACCGTGCGCAGTAGGTCTTCAATCCTGCCATGGAGCGTTCTGAAGTCCGTGGGCTGCGTCTCATGATTGGCGCCGAACCTATCCTGGATGGGCAGGCGCGCCTTGTTGTCAGGGGTCACAGAAGGCGAAAACAGCTTCCCATACGTCGCCTGTGGGGCCAGGCTTGGCGTACCGGTTCAGTAGCACTCCCAGAAAGAGCTGAAGGGGCTTTTGGTAGGGCCCAAGGAGCTTGCCCCCCCAGCTGCTCCTATTCGCCTGCGGGCTGACCAATAACCGCTCGGAGGTAGCTGGCTGTGGGCTGCCCTGTGTGGCGCCGACAGCGGCAGGTGGTGCTGCTCCAGCACCCAGGTGGCTGGCGTGGGGTCCCATGGGTGACCGAGTCACCCGTTCTGCGCCAGCGATTGCTGCACTCTTTGAACTTCGGCTCGGGAGGAAGCTGCTCTTCTGCCAGGTGTGCCTCTGGGGCGTCGTCCTGTCGTAGGCCCGCCAGGTGTAGCAGCACCGCCCAAGTTGCGGTGTAGACGTAGTTCGTAGGGTCCAGCCCCAGCTCCGGGTCGTATATGACACCGTCGTGGCTGAGTAGCTTCCTGCAGTGATCCGCCAGGTCTCGGGGCACGTCGTCTGATCCGTACATGTGCGGGTGGAGGCTCATGACGTAGAAAGGGCTGGGGCAAAGCATGTGTCCATCAGCAGCCGGGTCCCAGCGTTCTGCAGGTCCTCAGCCAGGGCGCCCCGGTCGAGGTTGTCGGGTAGCGAGGAGTCACCCAGGGTTGCGACACCGAGCTGCTGCTGATCGCGTCTCTTGGCGAGATTCCCGTCCCTTGCCTGAAGCGCTGCGTCAGCTTCCATCCTGTTGCGGTCGTCTGCTGTTCGGGAGGAGGATGATGAGTAATAGGGCGAATGAGAGGAGGAGGAGGAGGAGGAGGAGGAGGAGGAGGAGGAGGCGGAGGAGGAGGAGGAGGCGGAGGAGGCGGAGGAGGCGGAGGGAGTCTCGTCCGACGACGATTCAGGTCGCGCGCCTCGTCCAGGGCAGCGCCGGGCCACCCGCGCACGCCCGGCGCGCTGGCGCCCGGGAGGGGCGGCGCCTCGCCCTCGGGGCGCCGCGCCGCACACTCGGCCGGGCGCGGGCGGGCGGCGCCCAGCCTTCGGCGGAGGCTGGCGGGCAGACTCGTCCCAGAGCGTCGCGCCCTTTGCGGGGGGTGGCATCTCAGTCAGGAGGGAAAAACACACACAGACACAATTACTCGTCGATTCCCCAGAAAATCTGGGAAAATATGGGAAGTGGGGGCGAAGACGAACACCCAGAAAATATAGGTAAATATGGGGCATATTTTTATTTGTGTGTATTTCTTTGTGTGTCCTGGGGCCCCTTCACTCAGAGGGGGGAGGTAGGTTTTCGAGCAGGGGAGCGACTGCATAATCGATGTACCCCGACATTGGTTCCCCGTAGAGTCGACGAAACATACCTAGAATGCTCCGTAGATGTGCTGACTATTCTAAGTATTTTTCTCAAGGGTTCGACGAGACAATCCATTTTGGGCTAAATCAATTCTGTAAGCGATCCCCTACTCGAAAGACGTACCCATGTCGCTTCCCTGCCCTCGTTTTCGCCTTTCTGGGACTCTTGGGAGGCCTTCGTCGCCACCGCTGGATTCGCCTCGAGGTTTTGGTCAGAACGCACCCCCGGAGAGGTCCTGGGAGTAGCGGCATTTTGCCGTCCCGTCTGGAGAGCCAACCATCGCCGAAGAAGAGAGAACGGCGTACCCATACACTTTCGGAACTCCGCGCGGATTTCTTGGATCTGCGCTCGGCCCCCTGGCGGCGCCTCCGGCGCCGCCCCTGCGCGCTCCGCGCGCCAGCGAGGGGTGGGGGCAGCGCCGATGCAAGAAATCCGCGCGGACCTCCGAAAGTTTATGCTCGTGCCGTTCCTTCTTCCTCTAGGTCGGGCATCGGTGGTCTGGGTGGCTGGCGGACGGGTCGAGACGGCGGCGGCTTCGCGGCAGCTGCTGGAGGAGGGGGACGACGAGCGACGGCCAGTCCCCTGGGGTTGCCTTCCCGCCCGCCCGTTCGGTAGCAAATCATGGGAGTCTGGTGTGCCTTCGCAAGTCCGTCTTTAGCGCCGAGTAGCGTCGATTAGCAGATAGCGCTGGTTTAGCCTCGGGTAGCGTCGATTAGCGTCGATTTAGCGTCTATTAGCTTCGACTAGCGTCGATTAGCATCAATTCGCAAGAGGCGGCAAGAGGGTATGTGAGGCTCTCACGAGTCCCACGAGTTGCCACCGAACCCCCGTCCACCTGCTTCGGCCCCGCCGGCCCTGGCCCCCCGCCTGCGCCTTCGCCGTCGGCTGCCTGCTTCTCGCTCCCTTTTGTCCCTCTCCGCCGCCGCGCAGCATAGCCTGCCGGGAGCCGTCCGCTCGCTGCGAAGCTCACAGGCTCGCAGAAGAAAGCACCGCATAGACATGAGCTGTAGGAGGTCAGGCGCCGCTGGGGGGCCCCAGCGCCGATCCCAGAAATCCGAGTGGACCTTTGACAGCTTACTGTCATGGTCCTACTCTTAGCGTGTAGTTGAGAATACGCCTATACACGCTAAGTGCTACGCACTTAGCGTGAATCCTGCGTGGTTGGTTCTTAGCGTACACCGGAGGGCTGTTTCACCCGTCCCTGCTCAGCGTGTGCGCCCTTGCGCTGCTCAGCGTGTCAGCGGCTTGGTTTTCGCAGGGTCCGAAGTCACATGCTCGCTAAGAAAAGGACCATGTCCGTTATGTTTATGCTGCGCCTTCCTCTTCGGGAGGCGCGGCGACGTATTGCTCAGAGCACCGCCCCTCACGCGGCGGCCCGCAGGCCGGAGGGGAGTTGGCTTCTGGGCCAGCTTGCGCGGGCACGGGCCAGACTACGGGGGAGTCCCGTGGACTCCTTTTCTCTTGGGGTCACCCGTGACGCCTGGCGGGCGAGCGGCACGTTTGGTTATGATCTCACAAAGACTTTCAGGGAAAGAAAACTATTTCTCCCCTCCTTCTTCCTGCTCCTTCCGCCTGTTCTTCCTCTCCTACCCCTTCCTCCTCTTCCGCTCCTCACTCCTCACCTCTCTCCTGCCCTTTTCCACCTTGTTCTCCGTCCTCATCCCCTCCGCCTCCCTCCTCCTCCTCCTCTTCCTCCTCCTCCTCCTCCTCCTCCTCCTCCTGCTCTCCCTCCTCCTCTTCCTCCTGCTCCTCCTCCTCCTCCTCCCTCTCCTTCCCCTGTTCCAACTTCCCGTCCCTCTTCTGACCCTCGTCCCTCCCTGTACCCCTGCCCCCATCATCCTCGAGCATCGCCGCCAGCTCCTCTCCAGAACCTTTGCTTCCCGCCTTTGCTCCTGTGATTTAGCTTCCACCCGCTTGCTTTCTCTTGCCGCTGCTGCCGGGATCGAGCCGCGAGTCGCTGGCGGAATCCCCCCCGCCAGAGACGCAGGCGTCGGTTTGGTTCGGGTCTCTAGAAGGTCTCAATCGAGTGGCGCGCCCAAGAAATCCGATCTGAAATCGCAGACCTCGATCCCGCCCCAACTATACAGACCCCGGGCCCCTGCGCCGAAGACCTCCGAAAACGATCCCCCCCCGCAGAACCCAAAGACCCCAAGAATACGAGACCCCAGAAACCTCTACAGACCCCAGTAGAGAGAGAGAGAGAGAGAGAGAGAGAGAGAGAAAGAGAGAGAGAGAGAGAGACGGCCAAAGACTCCGAACCAAACTGATGGCTGATGCTGGGCTGCCCGCGATGCGCGGGGCGCGGAGCACATCTTCCATTCATGTGGTCATGCCGCTTCTTTGGCTGACTGTTCGCAGCGGCGCTGCCGCTCGCACAGGGAGAGGCCGAAAGACAACGTTCCTCGGGGAGGAGGGGATTGATACTACTACGAATCTCTCGGACGGGGATGGGGGGATGTTAAGCAATACATGGGGGAAACATGAGCGAGAAAGGGCCTAAATGATAAACCGCAGTGTGCAACAACACGAACATGTGTGTGTCGCCTTTGTCTATTTACAATCGTTCGTGTTTGTGGTCCGTGTTCCATTCGTACTCGCGCACGTCTCTGCGCCACATTTCAGCATTCGTTTTATTGATCTTTCGACCTAGTCTTCTTTTTGTGTTTGTCATCCTGGGCGGGCGGCGGGGGGCGCGGACTCGTTCTGGGGCATCGCGGACATACGAGGCCGTTGGCCTCTTGGATATTCGGCCGGGCCAAGTCTGGGACGGGCTTCGCGCAGGCTGGACAACCTAAGGGCAAGCTGTATTTCAATCTCTTGGTTTTCCGGATGATGCATACAGTGTGACTATCAGCAGGGTGTTCGACTTAGATTTGCCGATTTCTGAAGTTGGAGTGTTAGACCGCAGCGGTTGCGTCAAGTGTCGCACGATTCCAGGTTCAATATTCCATCCAGCTTGTCTTGGCAATGATGATGTGGGCGGGGCTTTTGGGAAAACTCCAGAGGGCCGTTGCGCTGTGAGAGATGCCATGTCGAGATGGGGTTACAATGCTGACGAGCTGTCCCGGGCACGTTCGTATACTACGGAGTTGCCACTTGCTCAGGCGGTTCTTCAGATGCGTTGGCACGATTTCATATGGCTAGCAAGGTGGAAAGTGCGCCCTCCCATCTTTGAGAATTCCCCTCCGGATCAGTTGATGCGAAGGGGCAGGCAACGTGTTGAACCAGCAATGTGTTGCATTTCAGCTGAGAAGGTTGTAGGGACCATGGATTTATCCAGGAGATGGCTTCCAATTGTCGCGGCTGCTGCTGGCTCGACCGCCGACGGTGACAGCGAGCGCATGCGCGCAGAGATGTCACTGCAGTGGCTGGAGAGCTTAAGGAGACATCTTTCGCCGTCCCCAGCTCCAAATCAGAAGTATCGCGATGATTCGGACAGGGCTTCCCAGGTGGTCGCCGCGCACGCTATGCGCTCGCATGTCCAAAACTACGTGAAGATCGGGGATGTCTCGCGGCTCGGCGTGGACCTGATGTTTCCTGGATTGTCTTCGCAGATCTCACGTGCCAAAGCAAGCCGTGTCGTGCGCAAATTGAATGGGGAAGAGGCCCGTTCCTGGCGCGTTTGCTTGCTTGCTGCTTTAGAGGGGAAGGCAGGCCATCATCAATAAGGACCAACATCTTCGTTTCATGCCCCTCGGACTCCTCGGAGTGGGTCAGGAGGGGGGGGGGGGGGGGGGGGAAAACGAATAAGGGAGAGGAGAAGTATTCTCCTCCCCTGCTTTCTCCTCCATTCCCGTTCTGTCCCTCTGTCCCTGCTTCATTTCCACATCTCTCGTCTCGCCGCCCTTGTGTCCGAGCAGGCCTCGCGGGTGGGGTGGGGGGTAGGGGCTCAGGGCGATTCCACCTTGACGTGCAGCGCAGAACATGTTGTTCCTTCTTGGTGCTGTGCCTTTCTGCAGGTCTCGTTCGACGCTGCGTGTGCGCTTGCGATGCGCAGGGAAATCCGAGAAATGACTGGGGTCAGACGCTGGGCCTGGGCAGATTCTAGTCCTCAGGCTGGGAGGGGCTGGTTCCAATGCAAGGGGCAGTTTGTAGACGTTCGCGATCTCAAGCAGTTGGCGGATGCAGTTGACAAGCTAACTCTGGTACAGTTCGACCAGCGTGCAGCTAGTAGCAATGATATTTGGGCGGTGGGAAGCTGTGGTCGAAAAATGCATGCGGGTGCACATGGAACTTCCGATGGCCAAAGGGGAGGGTTGCACAGGGGTAGAACACTTGACGTCTTGCTTTGCAATGGGCAGCCTTTTACAGGAGGGCGATTTGGTCATATTGGAAATCGCTTTGCTGGGATATGTTTCGTTTACGTCTGATCTTGGGGTCGACAGCGGGGTGCGTTCATTCAGAATCAGGAACCTACAGTCCGTGCTGCCGACGTGATTTCACCCTGGGGTCGTCGTTCCGGGGCTTGAACCAGATCTGGAGGATGATGATCGTGATGATGACGTTGATGAACAGGAAGCGTTTCCATTCATGAGGAATGCGATGGGCGCCCCTGGAGTCTTGCACGTGCTGTCAAACATGCCGAAAGACTTAGCATCCGTATTTTCGCACTGGGACGAGCACTTCCAACAATTGAAACTGTTCGAGCAATTACTCGGTGATAATCAGCACCGGGAGCGCTTGCGAGCAACATGCTTCAAAGATGACCATGGCCTCAGTAAGCAGTTTGAGAAATTCTCGGGGACATTGAACGACAAGCGCTGGTTCTCGGTGTTCTTCTTTGTTGCTCGCGCAGTTCCATTGATTGATGCGTTGGTAACAAAGTGGGATGCGCGGACATGTGCAGAAGGCTTCAGCCATGACAAACAAAAAGATGATCAGCGCAAGCGGTTCAACCAGTCGGACGTGCGCGCAGTGCTTGATGACTCGATGTTTCATTCGTGCAACCGTCTCGTCCGTGGGCTGGGGGGGCATTTCAAGAGATTGCAGAGCTGGGTGGAACGCTGCCCATGTCACGGACGTGCTGAGCGCAGGCAGCCTTGTATGATTGCAGGGTGCAGAGCTCCTGAGCTTGCAGCTGGCGCTCTGGAGGATTTTCATAAGGATACTTCTCGCCTTGTCAATGCCTGCAAGGGGGTTCGGGAGAGCGCGCGCGGGTCAGGGATGAGCGTGGTGAGGGGAGGGGGGGCGCAATCTCACCGGTCCTTGATGTCATTCGACATTTTGTTTATTGAGCAGGTTAGCGCCCCCAATATCTATATATATATATATACACATGGATACATACATACATACATATGTATATGCGTATTACTCGTAGTCTTGCCTGATGACCCCATGGCGCTAGGGATTTGAACGTACCTGTTGAGTCAGCCCGGGGCCCTTTGGGACGGGGTCGGAAACGTGGTCCAGGGGAGGTGTAAACGGTTTGAGTGAACGGGGATCTTGTACATTGTAGGTGTGTGAATTCCTCCATTCGCTTCAGGTGATATCGACAATGAGGCTCGCGCATCTAGTAGAGAAGTTCCCTGCTGACTTATCGGGCGAACATCGGACTGCAATCGTGTCTGACTGGGGTGCAGCTACAGGGTACATAGAAATCGGGCTCCGAATGAAGCTTGCTTGTTGGTCACAACTCCCATGGGAACTAGCGGGAATTTGTCTTCGTGATCCTACTGTGAGGCGTGATATGGCTCAAGACGTATTGTGCCAGTGCGACTCAAGTGTTGAAGCTGGGTTTGACGAGGACGCCCACCACCAGTTATCAGTCAAGTACTTGTCCCCGAATGGGTTCATTAACAGATGCAGACGGCATGTTGAACATTTGGCGAACACGGGGGAGGTGTCCAACGTCTTGGCGTTCGTGTCTCCCGAGCTGAAGTTCATCCCGCTTTCTGAGCGTGCCGAGGGGTCTGGGCAATGGGGGGGGGGGGGGGGGGGCGGGCGACCTGGGGACACCGCAACAAACGCAACACGATGCGCGCAAATGCAAACTTCCAAGTCATTGCTCATGCAAGCGCAATGAATGCAAGCTGCCTGTGTCAGGGTTCAGTGGAAGTGGAATCGCTAAGCATGTTCATGTGTGAGCGTGTGGGTCCTAAGTTGCTTCATGTGCATGCGAGTGCATGCTCTAACCCTCTGAGGCGTTGCGAGTGCTTAATGCAGTGTTGTAGTCTCAGGTACCATAGAACAACCGCGTGCCCTCGTGAATCTGAAGGTCGGCAAGAAGTCGGTTTCGCCACCGTTCGTTTCGCTGTCAGTGAGGATGCCATTCATCATGGAGAGGATGCATGATTGTGAGTTTGTGTCGAAGCTGACATATGCTTACCGCATCACCCAAGACCCAGACACATTAGCAGCTGAATTCAATTTGGATGGACATCCTGTCTAGGCTGATATACTCGCTTCCAAGGCATCCAGGCGGCAGAAGCTCGACGCATTATCATACTTACTGTATCGCTGCGATATCCCTGGGATGTTCTCTGGATTTTCGGCAGCTCGCAAAGACCACAAGGCAGCAGCTCGGAAGGAGGCTCAAGTATGCCAACGAATATTGCCTGCGCCTGCAACGCCGCCGCTTTCATACGACCAAGTGTTCAGAGCCAATGCGGTGGACCATGTGCAGACTGCGTTGGAGGCAGGTGCCTTTATTTCCATCGGGGAGACGCCTCCGGGTGAGAGACCGAGTCTAGTCAACATGCAGGCAGCATTGCTTCGTGTTCCAACAGCTCCACGCGAGGCCTGTGTTCTCGAGCCATATATGGATGGAATTGGAGGCAGTCGCGACAACACGTGCGTCCAGTCAAGAATGTTTTGCCGAATGCTGCTTGCGCGGCCCAAGAATATGCAGACCATTCGATTGCCAGTGGCAAGCGCAGGTCGCGGTGTCTATCAATCTGACATGGCGGTTGCCTTACATCAGGCTATGAGTTCAGACCCAACGAAGCCCACACTTGAACATGAACCAATCTTGCATTCAGGATGTGCCCCTGTTCTACTGCGCGATCTTGGAATGCCCCGTGATTTTTCAAGCAGCTCGTTCATCAATGGGGCAGGTCGCAATTTTTGAAGTATACAGTCTCGGGTATTCAATGTGCGGCAGGGGCATAGGTCCTTCAGGATACAATCGCTGCAATGGTTCGTTCAGAAGCTTTCCATCAGCGTGGGAATGCTACTATGGTGCCCGCTGCGCTTTTGCCGACGTGCAGCGAACTGGTCAATGCTGGGATACTGAGCATGGATAGCACTGGCGCTTCGCCCGACGGAGGAAATGCCAAGTTCGAGCTGACGGATATGGGGGCTAAATCTTTGACTTGCTCGGTGGAACTGATTCGACCAACGCCCATTTGTGCTTTGCGCGCTGAGCTACCAATTCAGAACTGGACTTCGTTTGAAATGATTCTTGCCCTGGAAGGGCGAGGCTGGGAATGGAACGCGCTACCGAGAAAGACTGAGGACCGCTTGGCGTTGCGATGCGTGAGAGGCGGGGGGAAAATCTGGTATAGTCAATCTACTACCGTGGTGAGGGCATACCTACGCGCGCTGCTGGATTGCGATCGTCTGTTCGACATGGGCGGTGGGCTGGCCTCCATCCCGCATTGGTCGCCGCGCCCAGCTATGGACTACAAGGCTGTCTTGGATGGCAGGCAACCGACGGATGTCCATTTGGGATTTGCAATGTTGGAAGATGATATGGATGCAGTCGAAGGTGAAGTTGTCGAACGCCCTGAATTAGCATTGCGGCCGCCCGATGACGCTAAAGACGAGGAAGGCTTCGATGAACTTGAAAAGGCGTTGTCGGACATGCTTTCGGATAAAATGCCTTCGGCTACATCTGACGAGGGGGGCCAAGAGTCCGGAGGCGACGCCCCAGGCAACCCGGGGATTCCCGCCGACGAAGACTACGAACCACCGCCGCTGCCAGTGCCTGAGGTCCCTGATGCTGCTCCTGTTCCTGAACCCCCAGGCGAGGCCCCTCGCGAGGTCCCTGGCGCTGCTGCTCCTGAAGCCCCAGACGAGGTCCCCCATGAGCCTCCGGCGCCAGATTGGGACGAGACCTTGAGGAGACTCTGCAGAGACAACCCATGGGGACCTTTCACGTTTACTAGTGCAAAGAGCTTTGGATTAAGGCCGTTTGGGAATATGCAGGCTACGTGTTGTTTCCACCGCTTGAGCAGCAAGTCCGAATGCGCAAAATCCATTATTCTTAGAGCTGCAACTCAGGAAGAGCTGGAAACATGCATGTGGGCCCTGAGGAACTGGCGCAATCAGGCACGCGCTTGCGATCGACAGAGGACCCACATCTTACCATGCAAGTTGGATCTTTCACTTTAAGGGTAGCTCTTTGGGAGATGTTACAGTATCGGGAGCATAGCTCGCGCGCCGCTGCCTTGGGCTCAAGGCACGCGCGCCCTATTTGCCCGGACACCGCGAGTGTTCGCTATGTGCTGGAAAGATCATTACATCGATCTTATCCTATCTTACCCATCCACCCCTCATACTGTACCTTCACAGCAGAGCGATGGATGCAATTTGCCAGGCTATATGCCCTATTTGAGTTACCAGGCTCACTTTCGACTTGGTAGCGGAGCTGGCCGCACTCTCGTGTGGTCAGCTCTTGCTCTTCTTAGCCTCATATTCTTCGGCGCGATCTTCGTGACCACCTACCACCCTGCGCCACCACTCCCAGTACGTTTACGAGGATCTATTCAAGAGCAAGAAGCAACACGAGAGGTACGACGTCTAGACGACCAAACTGGTACCATATACGCTTCATCACTGCGTTACTACCAACCGCTCGGCAACGAGCTAACAGCGCAATACTTGAAGCAAGGGCGGGGAGACCCGCCAGACAGAGCGCCTCGAAGACTCGACAAGGCGCTACCCCAGCGCGACAACGCGCATCATAACCGTCCTTCGTTACACATTCTCGGGCTAATCGTTTTCGCTATCATATGGTTCGCGCTGGGGGCAGCAATCGGACACATGCGTCGTGGAGATAACAGCACCGATGGGCAAACACATGGCCCATATTGGGACCCTCAAGGTAATGTACCTTTTCGTGAGTACATCTACGAGGTCAACGCATGGCTCAACGTTACAAGCGGACGTATGACGCCACAGGCCCAAGCGGCCGCAATACAACGCGGCCTAGGTGGCCTAGCGAGGACACTCGCCATGAGGGTACCGCCTGACATTATAAACTATGGTGCTGACATTGATGGGGTCCACACAGACCCAGTAACTTACATCATGTTCCTCCTCAGCATGAAGTTCGAACGCCTGGAAGATGAGCGACAGCTCACTTCCGGCACACAACTCATCGACTTCCATGTGCCTCACGGGGAACGAATCGATGTCACTCTTACCCGATTCGAAATGGCCCGACTTGAGGCACAGTCGGTGGGATTCGACCTTCCTAACTTCCAACTGCTAACCACTATCCTATTCCGCGCCTTAGGCGTCGGCAACCAGAAAGCCATGCAACTCTTACAGCCACTCAATCACCAAATGCCTCGAACACAACAACAGTATGATGAGTTGCTGGAAAGGATGCGTTCGATAGGTCACCTATCCGAACGATCTCCTGGTAACATAGGATCCGTGTTTGGAAGGGGAAGGGGATCTGGTAGTGGAAATTTCTACACTACCTTGACTACTGAAGCCCAGCCTGGAAACGGGCCCTCAAACATATGGGCCGATGACCCAGGAGAATCCACTGCTTTATTAGCAGGGGATCGATCACAACCAAGCTGGGCAACCAGCCCTCCTTCTAGAGAACCACAACCACACCGCTCGTTATGGGGGGAATCAAATCCCCGAACCGACGGTGTATCCACCTATTTAGGAGACGAAGATTTCGACTCCGGCACCGATACAGACACTATATCATCAGATGGTGTTGAAGCTCTAGATTGGTCAGATATCATGAATATGGATAACGACAATCAGCGTGCTGAGCATTTATTCTGGCTGTTACAACAGGCTAAACGAAGGTGGAGGAGGTTCACACGAAAACCAGTGCGTCGTGTTAGAAGGAGGATACGCAGAAGTTTTAAAGGAAAGGGTAAAGGCAAGCGTGGTCGTCGGAGGTTGAACGGGCGAGGTATCGCGGCATTTCTCCAGAGGCTCTCAGATGAACAACATGATGAGATATTCTTTGGGGGAAAAGGCCGTGGTAAAGGCCGTAGAGAGACCTCAGGTAAAGGTAAAGGTAGGCGGGGAAACCCGCGAGGTAGAGACGGCCAGGTTCTCAAATGCCATGAATGTGGTAGTTCCGACCATCTTGTGCGAGATTGTCCAGCGAAGGGAAATGGAAAGGGCATGTCGTCCGAAGTCCATTTTGGCTCAAGTGCACCATCCATTGAATATCTGAGCCTCCAGGACTTTGAGGCTATGGAACAGATATTTTTCACTTGGGTTGTTGGCATGGACAACGTCGACGAGCTCGAGGGGTATGGTCATGGATTGTACGCGTACTACCTCGAGTACGTCCGCCGGTTCGTCACGGGCAGTAACGAACTCACTCCCGTGGAACACGGTACGCTTGGAAACGAGCCTCTTTCATTCTTCGACTGGATGTTCGGGAACCCAGGCAACATCATGGCCTACGAGAGTGACGACGAGGACACCACTATAGAGGCTTCGCCTTCCGAGGTTCAACGAAACCTCGAACCTCCGCCCGAAATCCCGCCTGGAAACAGGCCTTCTTTGATGGGAGAATATCCCCAGACCACTGAAGACTTAATTGAAATGGAGTCTCAGGCATTTGTTCAGGCCTTCATTGCAGGCGAACCAGATATTCCGTTCATACCTCCTGGTTCGCTTGCTCCAGGCGAATATGGACCACGTACCCTTTTGCAGACCCTCGTGAGGATGCATGAGATACTTACAATTGGTTATCCTGAGAGTCAAGAACATATCGAAGCTGACATCATGACAGAACAGGATAATGATGCTTGCGGTAGTTCAGAGCTAATTTTGGCAGCTCTGACTCTCATTGACAGCGTGTATCCTCAGGAAGTGCAGAGACACTTGATATACTCCCGTGGTAGATGGCGTCGTGCTCTGGAAATGGCAATGGCTATGCGCGGTCATGATCTTCCTCCACCAGGATGGGGCCTCCAGGCGGTGGGAATGAGGCCAAACCATGCGGCCATGCGTAACATTGCTGGGCAGCCTATGCTCGGCGACGAGCCTGAGCCGACAACGGCGCCTCCTACTCCGGGACAGCCGAGCGACGCCCAGACGCCGGCTATGCAGGGGAACCTGCCTGTACCAGATACGCCAATGGCCATCATCATTGGTAGTTCGACATCAGAAGAAGTAGATGGCGATGGCTGCGGGTTAGATGAGGATGATGTCACCATCCTCATGATGGGCGTGAATGGTGAGGAAGAGGTTGATTTCGACCCTGATGAGTCTGAATCATCATCACCATCGGCACAAGCGCCACTTGCGCCGAGCTCTACACAGCAGGGAGACCCGCCTCCATCGGATGATCCATCTGGGATCGCACAGGAGCCCTCTCAGGCACCTCCACCGGGTGCCGCTCCTGCTGCATCGGCAGCTTCCTCTGATGAGAACACCAGAAGATCTCGTTCCCATACGCGCGTCAGAGAAGAGCCACATCCACAGGCTCGACTTCCTCGTGAGTGGAGACAGGCTGGCCCAAAAGAACACGCTCTCAGGAGAGGTGGCCAGCTACTTCCGTACAACGACCCAAGACGCCGAAAAGGGGAACACTCGGCCTTCGGCCAGGGCAACCCTGCCTATAGGGACAGTGATGGCAAGCCCATCCGCGGAGGCTATCAGCTTGCAACAAACATCCGCCGCCCTGAAATTCAAGAAGTGCGGACTCAGTTACGAGATATTATCGCGGCGCGCAAGCAGTATAGGCCTCACGCAGCATGCGGACCTTGTTCCCAGCCGTTCCAGAATCACAGGCCAGGATGCCCCGTTGGCAACAACGAAGGCCTGAGCCCCAACAGGGGCAAAACCCCTCCTAAAGAGGGCCATCCGCCACTTATCCCGATGACGCAGGACGAGATCGCGGAAGTGAATCGTCGTCTCGGGATCTTGAGCCACTTGGATCCGAAAGAAGAAGAGAAGCCTAACCCGGTTCCAAGGGGACTGGTAGCCATGACCCAGGAAGAGAAAGACGCGCTCTTCAGTCTTCCTAGTATGCGAGGAAACTCGCCTGGCGTCTCTAGCCAGTCCCAACAACCAGAGCCGATCATCAAGGACGAGACAAAGGCTCAACGTGTGGCGGAGGATGAGGAGCGTATTCGGACAGTAGAAGAACGCACACGCGAGGCAACTCGCAAGATGTTGGAGGATTCCAGCAAGATCTACATGAAGGGGCTAGGAAGCCCCCACTCCCACTAACTTCGAAGGCCAAGAGTGAACCCCCGACACCTAAGCCGTCTTCGGGGCCGAAACCGAAGGCGAGCTCTCAGAGCCCTGGGCCAGACGCGCATATGGAGGTGCCTCGATCTGCGACGCCGAGGCCGCCGATTGGCGCAACTCCTCCACAAGCGTCTGTGCCCAAGCAGCAACCTCAGGACCCTATGGAGGAACGAAGACGCCCGCTTAGTCGCAGCAATTCCATTGCGAAAAGGGCGGCAGCTTTCGAGCGCAGTGGGTATGCACCTGCGCCAGCTTCGCCTGTGGCGGCTCGTTCCAGGAGGTCCGATGAAGGAGCTATGTCGAGGGGTACCTGGGTGCCGAAGATCAGGGGCAGCGCCAGTCGCGCATCTCCGCGGGGAAACCCGCCAGGCGCTGCCGCAGCAGCTTCCTCCTCTTCTGGAGCCGCAGCCTCCTCAGCAACAGAGGCTCCGATGCGGGGAAACCCGCCAGTGGTCCAGCTGCACCACCCAGGCGACACGTCCTTCACCAGTGGGACTCCAAATTTGATCAGGGATAGACTTGCACTTCGGAAGCTCCCACCGATACGTTCGGTGGATGAGACATTCATGAAGGAATGCAGGAGAGCTGGAATCCTTCCCACATCCAACGATATTCTCAAACAGCTGAGCAAAGCTCTCAGCAGGATATGCAGACATGCGCCAGACAAGCAACACAATCCTGTGTGGCGCTTGGAATCTTTCGATGATCATGATGGTTGGGTTAACCTCGTGGAGCTCGTGAGGGAGTATCCGTGGAACACAGGTCAATCGAGACATGCTGGGTATAACCCAAGATATAACGAGGCCAAACTCATCAACGAGCAGTTATATGGTCGCTCGGTTGACCAACTCGCAGCCATCATGATGTCAGTTGTTCATGTTCGTGAACCAGACGGAGAAGAAAAACAACGCCTCCAGTTCAAGGTGTTAATGCGGGACTCCGGCGAGCCCGCTATCTTCATCCGCGCCTCTCAGGGGCATTCATGGACATTGAAAGCTCCATGGTCGCTGTACAGTTACATTGTACTGTGCGACCAACTTGCCGGGAGACCGGCCCCATGCCCTGAAGTCGCCATGCATGGCACCCGATGGCATGCTTTCGAAGGTATCATGTGGCACGGCCTGTCCTGTAGACCTGAGCACAACACGAAGAAAAGGGGGACAGGCCGTTCGCACATTCACTTCGTGCCGACAGTTCGCCGCCGTGCCGTGAACAGTGGGTGGGACCCAGATTCAGACATCATCATCTTCGTAGATTGGCGTCAGGCCATACAAGATGGTATGAAGTTCTGTTGGTCCGATAACGGAGTCCTCTTGTCCGAGGGAGATAACGGTATCATTGAACCGTATTACATCTCTCATGTAGAGGACTGACCACAGGAAGGCAATGGCGTAATCCAGAGTATTTGGGGAGCCGCCATGCGCGAGTCTCTGTCGCAACGATGTCTGCTCCTGACAGGTGGGCTGACGTTGGTACTTCCAGCGTTAAGTACCAGTGGTCCCAAGACCAAGGAGGGCGTCGACCCCCCCATGGTCTACCCCACAGGGAAGTTGGGGACCACTACAGCCCTACCCAGCTGGGAAACCAGCCTGAGATCTTTCGGATCTTCATGATCACCGAGAGTGAGGCCGGGAGCGCGGCTCCAAGCCGTGCCCCAAGCCAAGGGCCTAGTGCCGTGTCTTGGCAGGCCATCAGTACCTCGGACCTGGATCAGATCGCAGCCGCGCTGAACCCTGACCAGGTAGAACAGCTGGCGGACAGGTTATACCAGCAGGATCCCTGGGCCGCAGGCCAGGGAGCAATGTCCGCTATGGCTACGAGAAATCGTCAGGCCATGCAGGGAAACCTGCCTACAAGCGGACCTGCTCGGTTTGAGCCAATGCATGGAAGCCCTACTCAGAGCATGCACACTCCAAGGGGCATGACTCCATTTGGCACACCACCGGCACAATCCCCATTCGGGACACCTGTCCGCCCTGCCACAAACGGCACTCTCATGGAGAGGATAGCATTGCGCTAAGGAAGGGAGGCTGGGGGGACGGAGATGTAGCAGGAGGGTGACGTTTGGTAGGGAGGTGGGGGACCGGGACAAGAGGGGGGGGGGCGACAGGGGGTGGGGGGGACCACAACCGGGGGCAGGCAAGGGACGGGAGGGGACGGTTGCCCGGACGGAATGAACGGGCGAACCCGAGGTGGCGGGAGGGGCATGTTGAGGAGGGCTGATCACAGCACAGCCTCAACATGATGCCGGCTCCGGTCCCGGGGCAACGCACCACGAAGGAAAAGGGAAACCTGCCTGGCACCCCAAGCCAGCACAGGGCGGGGTTGTCCTGACGACTATCAGCTCACGGAGTGCAGGTCCGCGGTGCTAAGCGAGTGCAGACAAACCATCAATGCGTGGGCCTCACCCAAGTGGGCAGAGGTGGAGGCCAGCCTGGTCCTGGAACCTGAGGGTCCCAACCCACGGGACCCTGCTCGGCAACGAGCCTTTATCCCGGCGTTCAACGCCCATCCGAGCATGTCTCAGGGCCAGAGGCCACCACCAACGCAGATGAATCCGCCATTATACCCTGATGGGTCAAGGGTTCCGAACAAATTTGTTCGTGAATTGGCGGATCAGATGCATAACCTCATTAATGTGCGCTGCAGCGACCATTCCATGTACCCGCACATGGCCTTTATGCCTTCACCAACATCACCAGAGGTGGTTGTTCAGCCCACTGCCCATTCAATATCGTCTGGCAGTAGGGGCGTGCCTGACTACATCAGGCAGACGCACCACGCTCAGCAGGCATGTTTCAGGAGGAGGCAGGCGGTGCAAAGCGTACGGGATCAGTCACGTGCAGCTGCACTTGATGTGGTGAGGAACAGGGGCTCACCTTTGCGAGGAAACTCGCCCGCCGTGACTCCTACCACTTCCATGCCAACTGTCGAAGTGTAGGAGGTGCTGAATCCAACGGGGACACCCCCCATCAGCCTTCATGCCCTCCGAGACGGTACTGGAGAGGCAGCGGCGGGTATATCCCAGGGCAGCAGACGTAGAGGTCTTTACTGGGATGGAAGATACCTGTGCGGTATGCCTCGAAGAATTTCAGCCCAGGGATAGCGTTTACCGCCTGGGGTGCAATCACCTATTCCACGAGGGATGCTGGAATTCTAATGTGGTGGGCCACGTTACAAATCAGCGTGAGGGAGATCCCCAGCAGCCACCATGTGCTATCTGTCGAGCACCTGGCATTATAGCATCATCCTTCCCATGGACCGGCTCCTATAGTCAGACTCCTGAGCAGTCAGCGAGAGAGCTGCGGGAGCTGAGGAGCATGGTGGAGGAGATGACGTCCAGGATGCTAGCTATGCAGACAGTTCCGTCACAACAGCAGGGATACCTGCCTGAAGAGGTAAGGCCGCCTATGGAAACGGGATATTTGGATCAGCTTATCCCGATGACGGCACCTCAGCAGGGAAACCTGCATGATACTCCTCAGATGTCTCCCCAGAGTGGAGGCGAGGCTGAGATGTCACTGGACCCTGATCAGCTGCGCGAGTTGCGTGTACGACATTTCCAGAATCAGATGGATAATACGCACACAACATTTATGCTAGATGCCAATAATCCTGAAACTGGTAGTCCGTCGTTAGACCTATCAGAATCCTCAGCGGCGTCAGCAGCAACAGCAGCCAGGGCCGTCAACATCTCAGCGACGAATGAGGAGTTCGAGGAGTGGCTGCGGTACCGGGATCACATCACGAACGAGGGGCTGCAGGACATCGCCCTTCACTCGTACCTAACGTTGATAAGGCGCACGACCCGCGAGCAGTATATGAGCATACGTGATGAGTATGCCAACTGGCGGAAGGAGCGTGGCGATCACGCCCAGCACGTGTCGTACTTCCAGTACATTGACCTGGCACGCATGGCCGAGAGCGAGTCACATGCCAGTGTCATGCGGGGTAACCCGCCAGGGAGTACGACTGTGCCGCGGGGAAACCCGCCTACCGACACAGCCGACACTTCAGAAACTGTGCACATCAAGCAGCCGAGTAAGACGTTCTTGGATGATGGTGGAAATTCCATACTCATCGACGTCGGTTCGTAGATCAACATCATGGGCGAGAACACGAGCCGTAAGTTCGTCCAGGCTGCCGAGGCACATGGCCGTACTTGTACGTTCGAGCCCCGCTCTCGTTTGAATATCAACGGAGTGTGAGAAGGGTCGGCCCCAGCGGATACCGTAGGCACATTCAGTATTGCCTGCGAGTACCAGGGGTCGGCCCAACTCGATTCATACAAGACGAACATTGTGTCAGGCTGTGGCAAGGACCTGCCAGCCATCCTAGGTCTCGATAGTATGCAGGACAAACGCACGATCATCGTGCTTGAACGAGGCCAGGAAGAGCTGATATTCCCTGGAGACGAGGGATAACAAAGGTGCAGTGATTGGGGGAGGCAGAAGGTGGTGTCGGGTGCCACACATAGACAGGTAATAGCATCACACACCGTCAATAGGGGACTGGAGCGCATGTACGAACGGAAAATTTGACCTAGATGTCATGGGGCAACTCGTCGTGAACAAGTTGGTTAGGTGGTGGTTTTGGAGTCGTAGCAATAAGACACAACCAAGCACTCGAAGCGTCAAGCGATGAGCGTCCATAGTAACCAGAAGGACTGCTGCAATGCAATGGACCTGGACAGCACTAGCGCAGGAACGCAATCAATTGCAGGGAAACCTGCCCCAGGGGTTGATGGAGACGCTCGCCAAGGCCACCATGCGAGGCGACAACATCGACGATCTCGAGACGTTCGATTGTTTTGTTGCCAGGACACTGGCCCTGCATGGTGTAGTGTACCCATGGGCGCTGTACAGTCCCGCCGTAAAATAGTGATGGGATACACTAATCGTGAATTGCATACGGTCAGCGACGCTAGGTCCAAAGGCGTGCAGAAACAGCTGATGGATAATCCATCGATGCTGACAGCATTTGCGGAGCAATCCGCCTCTGAGGCCACGGCGCGCTGCAGTGCTGAGCTCCAGCATCTGAGGGAAGCCCAGATGCTGGCAGATATTGTAGGCACATCTTCTTCATCTTGAAGATGCAGGGCGACGTCGCCCCCTCGTCGTCTTGCCTGTTGGCTGAAAAGCCGGGGGGGGTAACAAGGACAGCGGGGTAACCTGCCTTAGTAAGAGGGCTTTTGTCATCGAAGATACGAGGGAGGCATGTGCCGACCTCCGCACACGAGGTTATATTTGTGATCGTATTTCCCACAACGAACTTATGACAAGCGTGGGCACAAACTACCTAGGTGCGGTGATCAGTGGAGATTACACTCTCATATGGATTAGTATTCCGGGTGACTGGTACGTACGAACTCCAGGAAAGAGAGTGGCCCCACATTGGTCACGTATCCAGAACCTGTTGATTAAAGCCAAGAAACTCCGCATGAAGATTATAATAATTGGTCCCCCAGGATATGTTTGGAAGTTATCTCCAGTACGTGATACCCTGGAAGATCTAAAGTTGTCAGTAATACGGATGCGTCTGTGTCATTTCGGTATTCGGTTAATATGCAAGACAGTACACCAAGCGGTACCTATATGCAGGTAGCACCATCAATACCGATCAGCTCGAAGCTGTGGACATGTACCTGTAAGCAGGCCATACCACAACATGTGTTGGATTGGTACGGCCATACAGTACGACATGCTGAATGGCGGGCTCAGACACGTACTATACTCATCCGTCACTTGAACGACAGAATCCTGGGGGGCACCACCACGCACGGAAACGTGCCCGTATACTTAAATACGTGTACACGTACAGACCATAATACTCGTCACTACGTGACGACTCATAAGGGAGGACCAAAATGGTCTGAAGTCATCCGACGTGTAACAATCAACCTGGATACCAACGCGGTTATTCAAGAAATCTCAGTTACCGATCAACCAACAGGGTATGATTGGCATGCACCATTACCTGCAGGGGTTGCCAACATCAGTACTCGGTTGTATTGGCAACCCGAGGAACCGGTCTTGCTCGGAAACGAGCCGACTCAATCACCACAGAAACATCGACGCGTCATCATAGATGACTGTTCTCTCCCCCCCCCGACTCTGGCGATTGACGCATGTACCCATTCAACCACGACAATGAGTACACAGACCGACGAACAAGACGAGCAAGCTTTACCCACTGAATCGCGTATAAAGCAGAAGGAGAGGCTCAAAGCCGAAAAGGAAGCAGGCATCAAGCCTCGCCGCATTAAAAAGCACGTTGCAGACGGAAATGACGATTGCGGCGACGACTTGTCAGGACTCGGACAGGATCTTATGGCAACCTGGAGTACTGACGTCCCTGTTGAGCTGATAAGCTCCGACGAGGACGATGACCTGTTCCTTACCCTCCCCACATCTATGCCCGACACACACGCTAACATGTACAGCATAGTTGATACACTATGCTACGGCCATAACAACTGCGTGGATATGTTGGAGCTTTGTGGCGGTGAGGGTGGCATCTCAGAGCTTGCCTTCTCAGGGGACTTTCCTCAGGCGGCAACTTGGACAAGACTACATATGTCGACCTGGGAGACCCCTCGGTGCAGCAGGTTATAGATCATTACTTTACGATATGCTACGTACGAGTTGCCATACTGCAACCCAGCTGCCGCACCACAGGACCACCATCTTACTATAACTACAAAATCAACTATAACACTTGGGAACAGCACCACAGAGAAGACTTACCACACATACTTTACTGTGGTAAAATTGCTGTAACCCAAGATGACGCTCAGAGGTGGTTTATACGCGAACAACCTACAGGAACATGGGTGGACGATATCTCTCCATGGACGAAGCTTGCCAACCGACCACACATTACAACCGTACGCATTGACCAATGCGCTACGGGACTTAAGGATACGACTGGTGACTATATTAAGAAGCCGACAAATATCACCAGCAACGACGAGACAATTCTTAAACCCTTTGAGCGACTCAAGTGCAACGGTCAGCATGTGCACGCACAACCGTGCAACACCGAGCTTTCACTAGCACAAAGATATACACGACGACTGCAGTCTGCCTTCGTGGAAGCCGTCTATCTGGCGAAAGCCATTGACACTACGCGCGGAAACGCGCCTATAAGTACTGCACATGCTTATCCTGCCGACCTTCCTGAGCAAGCTGAACCAGGCGAAGGTATGAGACGCATCGGTGATCGTATCATCCCAAAGGTGGCTACTTGCCCGGCATGCATCGACAACGTCCGAAAGGACAGTCCTAGCCATAACAGAGACCCTACGCAGTGTAAATATCATGATTCCATCTCTGTAGATTGGCCATGTCCAGCATGTCAGAGGGATCTTACGAGAAGCAAGGGTGTTAAGAACCACCTCGATACCGAACCTGGTAAATGTCGTTTTGCTGAACCATTTAAACTACCAGACGACCACGACCCCGAAGGCAAAGCCGTGCCAGCTTGGTGGAAACCCTTACCTAAACCTGGTGAGGGCCAAGCTTCAGCTTCAGGTGGCCGCCAAGGCGCACACGCCAGTCCACCACGACCACGATCCTTCGGTAACGTCGATCCGACATCTGGTACCAGCAGCTACGACCTGCTACGAGACGCCCCTGAGCGTGGAAACACGCCTTCTGCGTCTTCTAGCGACACGCCACAGGTAGCGGCCCGCCGCGGACGTCTACAAGGCGTACCACCACCTCCAGACGCAGTCAACACAGGGGATCAACTGCGGAGAGCTACAAGGAACCCTCTTGCCTCCACCGGCTCTGGGGCTCCACGACTACCCGACCGGACGAGATTTGACATCCAACACAGTCTACAGAGTCTCCGTAGTCACGAACCCCATGTTGTGAAAAAGGAACTCCGAAAACTGCATCTGCGATGGTATCATGCGAAGGAGCCAAAGATGAGGTTAATCCTCGAAAAGGTGGGGCTTGATAACGTTCGACTGAACATGATCAAGGAAATCTGCGATACCTGTCGGGAATGTAGAGCATGGAAACGTCCAGGAAACTCAACATTACCATCGGTAAGCCTCCCTGGTAACTGGCTCGATGAAGGGGAAATGGACCTCATGTTTTACAAGAAACGGACCATATTTCATATTATGGACCGTTGTATTCGCCTGGCAGCAGGCCTAGAGATTTCCGACAGAGAACGTGACGCTATCATCGACGCCTACCACTATTGCTGGATTGCCTATCACGGACCCTTCAAAGTTTTATACTCAGACGGAGAAGGCGCCCTGAATAACGATGCCGCTAAAACCATGATGGCCAATAAGGGCACGGAACTTCGTATCCGTGCACCTGGCCAACACGCGACTTCAATTGAGTCACGAAACGGCATTCTCAGAGGCGTCCTCCACATGATTGAGGGAGAATTGAATAGACACAACATCCCTGTTGTATTCACTAGAGTATTGGCGGAAGGCATCTTCGTTACTAATGCGTTTACGTTTTATAACGGAGTATCGCCATATCAGGCACACACAGGACGTCAGCCCTCCTTCCTTCCTGATCTCGATACCCTTGACATTCCCAAGGGACCCGAGACTTCAGGACACGAACGAGAACGTCGTGTAAGGGAAGTCAGCCTCGAAGCTATAACTCAGGCTACTGCTGTAGCCAAGACAAATCGGGCTCTTAGGGCTAAGACGACTCCTGATGGTGCTCGCCTCTACTCATCAGGGGATTTGGTCGACCACCACCGACCTACTGCCACCAAGGACGACCATGGAGGCTGGAACGGCCCATTCCTGGTGATCCGAAACGTGCCTGAAAGAGGACATATTGTTGTCAAGGCAGGATCTCGTGAGGTAATTGTGATGTATCCTGATGCTCGTCACACACTATACATCGAATGTCTCCTCACACGGGAACTTGGCATGGACAATATGGCCATGCAAACCGTCCTTGCTTATGTGGCACACCTCAGCGCAGGGAAACCTGCCAAAGTTTTCGGGTATATCCCCGATTACAAGGGAAACCTTAATCTGTCAGACGACAGCAAGTTTCACCCGCGCGTACACTTAGCACTACAGTATCTCGTACGAAATTACTTCCGAGTAGAACATGTAGTAGCAGTTCGATTTGCTAAGAGTGTGTCAAGTCTACCTGCAGTAAAGTACGCCACCGGGTCTACGCTGATCCACTACGACAACGACATCAGCCCGGCGTTTCACTATTACGAATGTGTGGGCACTGGCTTAAACATTTCTCAGATCACTGGTAGCACTCACTCCAGACTCATTCAATGCTTGACTTCACGTGTTCCTCCCTTAGGATTCCACGACGATTTGGCTAAATATCAGCATCCAAGCAACACGTCTGGAGAACACGAGTCGCCTGGAAACAGGCCTTCTCCAGACACACCAGACGCTTCATCGCCGAGCGAAGGCCGCCTGTCGACAACCTATGAGGAAAATGAGGAACACAATATCGAAGCTATGATGCTGGAAGAGTGGTACGACGAGCTACGTATGGACCTTCATCTTACGACGATTACCGATGATTATCTGTATTGCGTCCCAACAACTATGCTGCCCGACCAATGTGTTTTGGTTTCAGCATCTGTGGACGAAGATGATATTACATCATCAGATATGCTCGGAGACGAGCCGAAATCATGTGAGTCCTGTCTAGTATCTCTTTGTTCAAACACAACCGACGAGAGCTACTCTCTAGACAGTGATGAATACGGTCCTTACGTTGAACTATGCTTTACATCAGAAATGTCAAACATAGTGTTGGATCAGACTCAACTTGCACAGCTCGATACCGATATGGTCGCAACGATGAGAGTGTATGTATCCTCTGCTGCTAAACGTGCTGTGGTTGTCAAAGAAGATGATCTACTGACCAAAGCTGACATAGCAGCACATCCAAAGGAGGTTAGTGAAGCCTTATATACTGAGCTCAAAATCTGGATTGATAATCGATGCTTTGAGATGTACGATTTATCCAAAGCTTCCAACATCATGATATCCAGATATGTATACAAGTGGAAGTCCGTAAAGATGGGTACCGAGAACGTTAAAACCATTCGTCTCAGACTGGTCCTTCGTGGATTTATGGATACTGAGGCTTTTGATGTGGAAACATTCTCGGGAACCGCCCGAAGGCAGTCCCAACGACTCCTGGAAAGTGAAGCGGCATGTCATCCAGAGTGGATCTTAGCATCCATGGATATCGATAAGGCGTTCCTAAAAGGTTTGACCTATGAGGAACTTGCCCATGCCACCGGCGAGGGAACTCGCATGGTTTGTTTTTCTCTTCCACCAGGAAGCGCTCAGGTACTTCGTACCTTACCCGGCTTCTCATCCTACGACGAAAGTCGACACTGTCTTAGATGCCTCAAACCAGGAACGGGTACAAAGGACGCTCCAAGAGCGTTCTCTCAAACTTCGTACGACCACACGAGCTATAGGACTTACACCGACCAGCTACGATCCTGAATTTGAATTCAGTCAAGACCTTCTGACGGCAAAACATGTCGATGATATTAACATGACAGGTCTAGAGAAAAATATAGACGACTATGTACAACGTGTCGAAAAGGTCTTTGGCCAATGCAAGCTTAACAAGTACACATATACGAACTGCGCCGTTCGCTACACTAAGAATGATCAGGGAGATGTGATCATGGACCAGGACGAGTATATCAAACAACTACGTCCTGTCACACACCCAGAACTTACAGGAGCGGCGGCCGACGCCAAAGCCACGAAACTTATTACCGACATGTTCGTCAGCCTGCGAGGAGCCCTCGCCTATGCCCTTCTTACCCAAATCTGGCTTATGGTATATGTGGTCTCTCTTCAGAAAATTCAAGAGCCCACCAATTTACAAGTCAGACGTCTGAATGCTGTGGCGCGAAAGCTGATCAGCAGTCCGAAACGCATCACCTTCCCTCGGATGAAGCCGACAAATGAAGTTGACATCCATAGCGATTCGGGGCATCGGAAGCTTACCGGGGAGGAGGATGACGAGACCAAGGGCTACGGCAT
Source organism: Prorocentrum cordatum (assembly GCA_963575745.1). Lineage (NCBI taxonomy): Eukaryota > Dinophyceae > Prorocentrales > Prorocentraceae > Prorocentrum > Prorocentrum cordatum. The sequence continues at coordinate 240,298 of CAUYUJ010014155.1, forward strand.
ACGCGGGGCCAACGTACTACGGCGAGGAAACTCGCCCCAAGGCAAGTCCGTCGTTCACCTCTGTGACGGACTATGCAAATCACACCGATTACAGGTGAGGTCCAGTTATGCTGCGGAGGCACTTGCAGCCGCACATACCCTTGATGAGTGTTACCCTACGCTCATTACTCTCCACGAGCTTAAGGCAGGGGCTTTGACTCCACGACAACTACGAGACATGCGTGAAGTTGGAGGCCTTGCTATCAAAGTCTCTCTTACCATAGACGCTGAGTCCGTCTGCAAATCTTTATCAAGCAGGGATCTCAAAATACCTACAGAACGGACTCTGTTTGGACATATCAGTTGGATACGTGAGCTCATGGATATAGGTATAGTACATAACGTGCAATGGTGTGATACTAGGGATATGACCGCAGATGGGCATACAAAGGGAAGCATCGATCGGGAGCTGCTTCTGGAAGTGATGTCAGGCACTCAGTCATTTAAGTATGACGTGAAGCAATTTGTTCCTTTCGGGGTCCCGAGGACAGAGACAAACCTAAGTCTAATCAATTTTAGTCTGTCCTTGTTGCCCTCGCGGTCCAGTTTGCCAGCACGGGCGCCTACTATAAAGGCGCCCCTTTAGCTGCTCGGAAACGAGCCTTATATTTCACGCCTGGCAGCGAGCCGGCTTTGTACAACTCAGGCTCTTTGCCTTAATACACATTTGCTTGGTGAGGTATGGCCTAATTTTGGCTTACCTCTAACTAAGCCGATAGCCCTTCATTGTTTGAAGGGGCTGTCCTGTATTTGCGTGAAATACTTTGCGAGGAAACTCGCCTTACAGTCTGGTGTTTGACCAGACTGTACGCACTGTGTTCTTTTCTTTGCAAACAGTCGTGCGCGCGATCTTTGCGTGCGACTATGCTCTCCGTCCCCTCCCCTCCCGACTTTAAGGGTAGCTCTTTGGGAGATGTTACAGTATCGGGAGCATAGCTCGCGCGCCGCAGCCTTGGGCTCAAGGCACGCGCGCCCTATTTGCCCGGACACCGCGAGTGTTCGCTATGTGCTGGAAAGATCATTACATCGATCTTATCCTATCTTACCCATCCACCCCTCATACTGTACCTTCACAGCAGAGCGATGGATGCAATTTGCCAGGCTATATGCCCCATTTGAGCTACCAGGCTCACTTTCGACTAAGACGTCGTGACGCGGGGCCTGGGGCTCTTGAGCGACTCCTCAGGCGTGATGATCTTGGCAAGGACCTCAGGGCACGCCCACTCCGTGCCCAGAGGCACGGTGGCGGATCTACAGAACCATGGTAATCCGATGATCATCGTCCCGACAGGTCGCATCGCATTTCCGAGCTCCAATGGGGGAGCCGCCTGGGGGTATTCCAATTTGTTGGCCTGAATCGAGGGAAGTGGCAGAGACTCAGGTTAGCGGTCGGTAGATTGGGCGAGGTGGCAAATATTATCCAGGAGCAGCAACGACCCCATCCCCGAATGGGAACAATGGGGTTAGACAAGGAACCGCGATTGACCATCTCCTGCCCAGAAGACGGGTGGGTTTTTGAGTTAGGAGACCCCATGCGAGGAGTTGTTTGGGTCGGTTTCGGCGAAGCCATCATCGTTAATTTGGGCCCTGAGATGCCGCCTGTGAGGCGGTCCGGCCGGTCTCGAGACATCCCTGCAGTTGTGGGTTTCGAGATGCCGCGCGAGAGATAGTCCAGCCCATTTCGCTTCGACTTCTTCGCCGCTGTCCTGAGGTGGTCCAGCTTTTTTGGCTTGAGACATCCTCGCAGAGCAATCTTCGCCCGGTACATCCTCGCTATTCTGGATCAGTCGATGCTCAGGCCGCACGGTAACTATCAGTTCCCGTTTCCTCGCTGCTCTCGGTTTGCAGTTGCCGTGGACGGTTCGTTTCGTTTGAGATATCATTGCCACTCCGGGTTTATGCACGTCTTCTGTCCTCACCTCACGCGGTCCCAGTCTTTTTCGCCTGAGACATCGTCGGGATTGTTCTTTCGGGGATGCCCAGACCTGATGTGGTTCAACCAATTTCGCCCGAGACCTCCCATTTCTGGGCTCAGAGGTGTCCTGTCAATGCTGTCGCCGATGACCACTTCGACAATTTGTGTCACTTTTCAATGGACACTTGGGGAGACTGGAGCCCTCCTTGTTGCCAGTGGCAAATCTGTCAATCGGGGCCACTTGTCAAATGGGCGAGGGTAGCTGGGCATTGCATGAGGCGGGTTGCCTGTCGATTTCACATACTAGTCACCCAAAGGGGTGGGCGGATTTCTTTGCCTTAGATGATGTGCGGCACTTCGTCGGAGGGTAGGCCCGACGTTGCCTCATCAGCCAGACCACTGTTGCTACTGCGCCTCGCCTCGCCTTTGCGGAAAAAAGGAATGATATCACATCGCCTTCAAGGCCGGCGGGTTCGGAAGTCATGGGGCGTCGCGTGAAGTTCGCGGGAGGGGTCAGTGATATGCCAGCACCAAGTTTGGCCAGGCCTTCCATGGGCTTTCGCCAGTGGCCCCTGAGAGGCTTGGCCAACTTAGGAGCTTCGGTTCCTGGCCGATCTGACCCTTGGATTCCAGTTTCGGTCCGATCCGCCGTGCGCCACTGAGAAGTGTATCGATCCAATATGTGGACTCGCAGGGTTCCTTGGGCCCACAGTACATTCAACTTAGTACTAGCCGGCCGCTCTGCGGTTGATCGGGAGTTTCTGTATATAGAAGTAGGTGCGTGCGCCTGTTGGCGAGGGTGAGGATGAGGTTGCTCCTCCTCCTCTTCCTCCTCCTCCTCCTCCTCCTCCATCCTTCTCTTGCCTCCGTCTGTCCACCTCCACCCCGCAGCTCCATCATCTTCTCCTCCTCCTCCTCCTCCTCCTCCTCCTCCTCCGCCCCGTACGATGCCACCCTGTCCATGCTGGCGACCGGCAAGCCGTACCCGTCCTTCTGGTTGGCCCCCGCCTTTGTGGAGAATTTGGAGCTGGCCGCCGCTGGCGCCCCTCTTCCTGGACCGCTGGCCGTCTTTGGTGCTCGTGCTGCCGACGCTGCGCTGGCTGAACTTCGTGAGAGCGGCCGACTTCGTCCTCGACCTCAGAGAGCTGCCCACGAAGCGCTGCGGGCCTTTGCGATGCTGAACAAGCCTATCACTGACCTCTTCGCGCTCCGCCTGAGGAAGTTCGCTGGCAGGTCGGCGGGCCTCCTTTTGAACATCGACTGGGGCGAGTGCAAGAGCGTCCTCGCCCGCTGCCCGTGCTCGTGGGCCATGGCCGTCCTGCGCACTTGGTCTGATGGCTGGATGACTTCGGCCCGTATCATCTCACCTGACGGCCAGAAGCACTGCGTATTTGGTTGTCTAGGCAAACTCGACTCGTTGCGGCACTACGCGAGATGCCCTGTCATGCACCGTGCCCTTCGGCAGGCTCTCGCGAGACCGTTCCCGCTCCCGTGGATGACCAGATGGGGCCTATCTGAACCCTCGCTGGCCACCTTCTCGGCGATGGCTGCCGCATACAACATGTACAACGAAGCGAGGCTGGCGCCCGTGTGGCCCCTGTCCCCGTCCCTCCTCCGCAGCTGTGCTCTCGCTGGTGTACGTTCGATGCAGCTCGCGTCGCCGCTGAAGTGCTCGGAGATCGACCGCGAGCAGCTCGGCCGACGGGACTACCTCATCCGCAGTTCTTCGTCATCTTCATCCTCAGGGTCGTCTCCACGGCTTACTCCTGCCGTTTCGTCGTCGGACAGCGACACGGCCACCGTCTCCACAGCCATCGCCACGATCCCGTCGGACTCCGACGCTGATGATGAACTTCAGCTTCCAGCGACGCCGCCAGCTACGTGCTCTCCTTCGGCTTCGGCGACCCCCCCCCCACCTTCCTCCGCGCCCCCGTCGATGGCGCGTTCCCCATCAACTCTGAGAGCGGCCCCATCTCCATCAATGCCGTTGAGAACTTCGCTGATGGCGTCCGCCTGCTCATCAATTTCGTCGCCGGCCCCAATTTCGCCTTGCGCTTGTGTGACGCCGTCCCCGCCAGTGGCGCTGTCATCTACGGGGTCGTATGCCTCGTCGCCTCCCATCGGCGTTAGATCGCAAGTCCCGTTGTCGTGTTCGGGCTCACTGTCGCCATGTGCTGGTTGCCTCGGGACGCCCCAGCTGGGCCCAGGCGTTAGATCGCAAGACCCGTTGTCGTGTTCGGGCTACACGTCGCCACGTGTTCGCTGCCTCGATGGGGGGCATCTCTCCCGTGGCGTTAGAATGCAAGTCCCGTTGTCGTGTTCGGGCGCGCCGTCGCCACAAGAACGTTGCCGTGATTCGGGGCGCTGGTCCGTCGGCGTTAGATCGCAAGTCCCGTTGTCGTGTTCGGGCTCGCAGTCGCCACGTGTCGGACGAAATCCTGGGAATTTGGTGGCTGCTCGACGTTCGGCGCGATCATCGTCACCGGCTTCCGAGCGCTCCCCAACTCCGATGTCCACGTGCTCTCCGATGACGCGCTCCCCTTCGATGTCGCCGACGGCTCTGATGTCGCCCCCACCGTTGCCCTCTGAGTGTGCTTCGAAAAATGAGCAGCCTGCTTTATCTTTTCCCCCACGCACGTCCGTCGCCCTTCCGCTGGCCGCCCAGGCCACGCCTCTCCCTCACCCGCCGCCCTCCTCAGCCGGGCCAGAGCTTGCTGGCCCTCCCCCCACCCGTCCTTCGCTCCCGAGCGCTGCCCCTGCCTCTGCTTGCCCCCCGCCTGCTCCCCCTCCCTCCGCGTTTGCGCCTGTCATGCCTCTCGAGATCGTTGGTGCCAATACTATTTTCTCCACCCGTCCCCTCGATGCTGCTCCTCTCGCTCATCCTTTGATTGATAGAGCGGCTAACGACGTGCACTTCGCATTCGGCACAGTTCAGGCCGACCAGCTCATGTCTGGCGCGCCCTCGCACCCTCCGCGGCCCCGCCCGCCGCCCGACGTCATCATGCGCGTCGAGGCGCGGCCGTGGTGCGGGAGTGGGTAGGCAGGCAAGGAGGATCTTTCCTACGCTGGGCTCCTCCTCCTCCTCCTCCTCCTCCTCCTCCTCCTCCTCCTCCTCCTCCTCCTCATTCCTCCTCTGGGCACCTCCCCCGGGGCGCGGATCCACCGGATCTGTCCGGATCTGTCCGGAAAAGGTGCCGGAGGCCGCTCTGGGCTCCTCTGGGCACCTCCCCCGGGGCCGGTTTTGTGAGGATGTCTCAAGCGAGGGCGCCGGTTTGGGATTCGTCGGCGGATCCACCGGATCCAGCGGATCTGCCCGGAAACGGTGCCGGAGGCCGCTCTGGGCTCCATGGGCGCCTCCCCCAAGGCCGGTTTGGGATTCGTCGGCGGATCCGCCGGATCCAGCGGATTTGTCCGGAAACGGTGCCGGAGGCCGCTCTGGGCTCCTCTGGGCACCTCCCCCGGGGCCGGTTTTGTGAGGATGTCTCAAGCGAGGGCGCCTGTTTGGGATTCGTCACCGGATCCAGCGGATCCAGCGGATCCACCGGATCTGTCCGGAAACGGTGCCGGAGGCCGCTCTGGGCTCCTCTGGGCACCTCCCCGGGGGCCGGTTTTGTGAGGATGTCTCAAGCGAGGGCGCCGGTTTGGGATTCGTCACCGGATCCACCGGATCTGTCCGGAAACGGTGCCGGAGGCCGCTCTGGGCTCCTCTGGGCACCTCCCCCGGGGCCGGTTTTGTGAGGATGTTTCAAGCGAGGGCGCCGGTTTGGGATTTGTCGGCGGATCCACCGGATCCACCGGATCTGTCCGGAAACGGTGCCGGAGGCCGCTCTGGGCTCCTCTGGGCACCTCCCCCGCCGGTTTTGTGAGGATGTCTCAAGCGAGGGCGCCGGTTTGGGATTCGTCGGCGGATCCACCGGATCCAGCGGATCTGTCCGGAAACGGTGCCGGAGGCCGCTCTCCCAGTAGCCACAGATTGCTACATTTATAATGTCGTACGAAAACATAATTAAAACATAATCCGCCCAACATTATTTTTTAATTGCGTGCTGATTATGTTTATGTGTGTTTTTGGTTATGATTTTAAATCATAATATTTTATAATTACGTTTGTTATTATGTTTATGTTCGTTTGCGTTGTTTTCTTCACATCATATATCGTTTGGGCCCTCGGGCCCAACGCTCATCTGGATCATTTGGGGCTCTCCTGGGCCTCGGGTGGTAGTTCTGTTGTCTGGGGTCGTCGGATATGTCATGCAAAGCAATCCATATAGATCGCACGCGTGACCAATCTCCACCAAAAGCACCAGTGGGAGGAGAGGAGGAGGAGGAGGAGGAGGAGGAGGAGGAGGAGGAGGAGGAGGAGGAGGAGGAGGAGGAGGAGGAGAGAGCTTAGTGGAGTCTAAGGCTTGACTGCCCCTACCCTCCTCTCCCCTTTTTTTCACGGCCTGCTTGCGCGAGCCTGCATTTTTCCGTACATATGGATGTGTCTGGCCACGCAACTACTTGTCCTTAGAAATCTCGCTCAGCACAAACTGCCGAGCCTGCCCCAATGTTTTGATCACCTTGCCCTCGATTTTTTTCTTCAGATCCTCGATGATGCCATCGCAGCGGGACGATTGGTTCTCAGAGCAACCAGCCACGTAGCGACCAGCACCTTTGCCCATCATGAGGTACACTTCTTTCGTCCTTTTGGTGCTGGCCTTCCTCGTGATCGTCTTCACAGGCAGCTCGATATTGACGGTCTCGGTACGGGATGCTCTGATGGTCTGCTTCCTTCTCCTTTTCTTCATGCTAGGCTTGGGGTGGTCCGCCGCCACGGTCTGCGGAATCTGCTCGGTCCGCTTGCTAGTGATACGATGGCGACAGGGCTTGCCAGTCTCCGTTCGCTGCCCTCCGCTTGCAGGGTTGGGGATTGGAAGAAACTGAGCGGCCTGGGCTAGACAGTCGGGGCACTTGCAAGTGAAACCCGTGATATCCACGTCGCTGTCGCTCACTTCCATGACGATGGCATCGCCGACGCCGCCGTAGTCCGACACGTCGTCGAAGTCGGGGAACATGCTGCTGACATCCTCGGCCTGGATGGTTGGCTGGAGCCCCGATGGAGCTGCGCTTGAAGCGGCCGTCTGCTGGGCCTGGCTTGTTGGACGGATCACCGACGGAGCTGCACCAGAGGTGTCCGTATCCTTTGTTGGAAGAACGATGATGTCCACCATCTCTTGGAACCCCGAGGCAACGTTACCCGATCGCTTCATGTTATAGATCACTTTGCACATGTTGCGCCATGCTTCGCTCGCCTCTGATGCTGTTTTGAAAGCATGCGCTGTCTGTGTGTCGAATAGTCCATACTTATCGTGCATATCCAGCATCACCTTTCTCAAAAGAGGATGGCTTGGGAAGCCCGTGGGAGCCACCGTAAGAAGCTTGGTCAGCGGCTCCTTGTAGCGAAGCAGCCCAACGAAGTCGCATCCACGAGCGCATGGTCGAAAGTCGCTGCCGTCCCAATGGAATCTCAGCTCAGACTGTTTCAGCACGGCGAGTGGCTTCCATGCATCCTCCAATGATTTTGGCTCGAAGTGGCTGGTGAGTGGCCGCGGGGCCCGAGACTGCTTTGGAACCATGATCGCAGATCCCGACATCGCAGAGAGCAGAAAGGCCGACAGCTTGTATATGGAACGCATTGCGAGCTGCAAAGTTTGAGCCAAAAAGGGCTACGGAGTAACAACTACTTGTTTACGTGTTTACGGTGGTAGCGACTTGACCCCCCCACCGCCCTCGAGAGCTCCAGGCGTCTTACCAATCATTTAGAACGCATATTGTTTGAGGAGCTCTGCTATTGCTCAACGTCGGTCGTCTTAAGATGGGCTGGCGAGGCGCGTTTGCCTGGAGCTGACGGGTGCTCTTCCAAAACCCCCCTTACCGAACCTTAGGGGGGGGGGGGTTCTGGGACTGACGTTTTACAGCCTTGCAGCCTTGCAGTTAAGGGGGAGGAGTGATGAGCGGGATGAGCTGGAGGATTGATTGAGCACTTCGCCATCGAACGTGATTTTCTTTCCCCTACTCTTGCGCTTTTTTTAGACCCAGTAGCAACACAGCCACTTGTTGCTGGTGACCCTTACTGTGTGAGAGCTCTCCGCCACGTCCACTGTGTTTTTCTTTTTTCGCAAACGACGGCGCGCAAGGTAAGGACATCTGCGCATGCACTGCGATGCTGACCGTGCAATGGCGGACGCTTGCAACTCCAAGGAACGCAAGAGGACGATCAAGCCGAATGAAACTCCCTCGAGGATCTTAGCCCGAGGCGAAAATAACGACCGAAGGCAAACTGCACCTGCTCATGCTCTAGGGGCTGCCGTTCTCTGAAACTGTAACTGGAGAAAGGTGCACGGGCTTCTCCTCCCACACCAGCACACGCTTGATGACTGCCTCGATCTTGTAGCTGATGAGTGCACCTTGGAAACGTGGCATGGTGACCGACACTTCCATATCCTTGCTCACGGGGTCGATCGCGTCGATATCGATATCCTGGGGGCCACCTCCCTTGATGATATCGCCGATCTCAGGGTCATCCAAGGGGATCAGCTCAGGAGGCTTGAAAGGCGAAGTTGTCATGGAGGCCCGGTTTTGCCACTTAATTCCAGGCTCCTGACCCATATCGCAGGCCGGCCTTTTCGGGCCAGGCATGGCGAGAACGGAGTGTTGAGTGTGCGAAGCTTCGCGGTTGAGTGGAAACGGCTTGAGCCTGAAAGGCTACGGGAAACGACAAATTCATTCAACACGTTGCTGTTTGATGTTGCGTGCGTGATTTGTTTTGTGTTGACGCTCTCGCTGGCAACGTAGACGTGGTGGGGTCCCTATCGGGGGGTGGGGGCTTATGAGGTAGGCCCCCTTGGGTGTCGGATCCTACGGGCTGGGGCTTTAGGAGGTTGGGCCTCATGGGGTTAGACCTTGCGGGCTGGGACCCTGGGACCTAAGGGACGGGGCCATTAACTCAACGTCATTATGCCGACGTCCAGGAAGCACCGTAGTCTTAGGAGGGGAGGGGGTGGATGGATGAGGGAGGGGAGGGGCAGAGGGGGGAAGAGGGGAGGGGGAGGGGGTGAGGGAGGGGAGGGGGATGGGGGGAGGGGGGAGGGGGAGGGGGTGGAGGGGATAGGTGGATGTAGAGGGGGGTGGGGGGAGGTGGTTGGATGAGGGGGGGAGGAGGACTTTTATCTTTTTTCTGTCCAGTCTGGTATTGCCAAGGTGGTCATTGGTGGGAGGGGGGGAACTCTTTTCTTCTGTTCCAAACGCTGGACTGGAACCTCAATCTCGCCACGGTGGGCCTGCTGGCGGCGGGCTAGGGAACGCGGAGGGCCCATGGGGAATTCAGATATTTTTCAGATCTGATTCAGATCTGAATCAGATCTGAATTCAGATCTAACGAAAAACATTGGTTTTTTCAATGTTTTTCGTCAGATCTGAATTCAGATCTGATTCAGATCTGAATCAGATCTGAATCGAGGCTGCCGCTCTATCAGTCCTCGACCTTGAACCACGCCTGAAGGGCAGAGACTCGTTTCCCCCCCTTCTTGATGGTGTCCTTGATATCCTGGGCCTTCGCGGCGCCAGTCTTCAGGTCGTTGTCGTCGAAGGGCACCTTCTGGAGGTACTTCTTCTCCAGGAGGCAGATTGCGGTATCCACGCAGTTGCCCTCCACCAAGATCTTGTCCCTGAGCTCCGTCTCGAAGAGGCACCCCTTGGTCCTGTCGTTCTGGACCGACGCCGCCAGCACAGCCTCGGCATCTCGCTTGAACCTGTCCCAGGCCGAGTGGGCAGCCCGAAGGCTAGTCACCACCGCCTTGTCCCGAGCTGCGTTCCCATCAGGTGGTGGCTCATGGAGCTCGCCGACTGGGGTGCCCGACGATCCACTGGGCATGGAGCCGCTGGTCTTGTGCAGGGAGCCGAACTCCGCATCAAACTTGTCGTTGGTATCATCGGCCTCGTCTTGGTCTGCCTTGCTGCGGCTGTCGGTGGTCTTCCTCTTCTTGCTCCAGCCCTCTGTGATGAACGCAATTTGTAAGTTACGTGGCCACTTGATGCTGGTATCGGGTGGAAGCTTCGGGTTGGGCCTGCTTTTCACTGTATTGGCCTTCACGATCTCCAATAGTGCGACCTCGTCCTCTTTGGTGCAAGCTTCCATCCAGCTGATCCAGCTGCCTGCTTGCTTCTGCTCGTTCTCGTTCACGATCGACCTGGTCAGCACCACGCCATCGGGCACAGACCCAGGCTTCTCCCTCAAGACTGCCTCGACGAAGTCCTCGAGCTTGTCTTTCGGCCCGTCTCTCGAGAGCTGCTTGTACTCTTCGGCGTAGGCCTTCGGGAGTTTCCTCAGGCGGTAGTTGAGGGCGTTGTAGCGGCGCTTGTCCTCGGAGACGAAGGCGCCAATCGAGGAGTCCATCGAAGGCGCATCCACGCTTGGCGAACTAGCGGGGATCGAGGCCTTTGCCTGCGCAGCCGTAGGCGCTGGACTCTCGGGCTTGGGTTTGGCCTTGGGCTCGGGAATCGGTGGCCTTGCCTTCACGCACGTCGGCCGTTCCTCCTTGGCCTCGGTTTTGACAAGAGGCGCAGCCCCTAGCAAACTCGCGACGCTGACTTCTGCAACTGGGTCCTCTTTCTTTGGGCCCATGTAAGGTATGGAAAGAGTCCAATACACTAGCCTTATGCTTTGAGCCAAAATGGCTACGGAGAGATCGCGCTTCCAGTGGTGTAACGTCCAGGCATTGAGTCTTGTGTTTTTTTTGTTTGTTTTTTTTGTTTCCCCACCCTCCCCCTCTTGAGGAACCTTAGGGGGGGGGGGGGGGTCTGGAAGCTACTGTTCACATGTTGCAGCCTGACGCGATTCTCTGAACCGCCAGATATTGTTCCGGGTGGAGGAGAAGGAGGAAGAGGAGGGACAGTGTTTCTGTTTTTGTCCGCTTCGCTACAAGACAGCCTCCTCCAGTCGCAGGATCAATCCTAAGAGCCTCTTGAGGAGCACCGTTCTTTGAACGACAGCCTTGTATCGACCTGATGTGCTTTTTTCCATGCGGTCATGGTTGTGCCTATCTGTCCTTCGTCCGCGTAGCATTGTACCCAAGCAGGGTTGATCAATTTCGAAATCATCGGTATGTGCTGCATTTTGTGAACTTTTGTCGTCACTTGAAAAGTAAGCTCCCCATCCCGCATCGCAAGCATCCGCAAACGTTGGTAGTTCGAGCCGAACTCTAAACAGTGCTGCTTCAAAGAATCCTGGGAAGATTGGTCGAGAAACATAGGCCCATCCCACATGATGCTGTAGATTGCCGCAAGAGTAGTCAAAACTGCCTTGATGCTGACGTCCTTCCGCGAGTTGCCCAAGTAGCGATCTCCGAGGTCCTTGAAGGCTGGAGCTGCCTGCCTGGTGTTGGCAGCTTTTACAGTTGGCCCATGCAAGTTGGCCCACCCGTCTGATACCAACATGTTTTTGGTGATCATCGGTAGCCGATTGGAGCCAGGCCGACTTGCGTACCATGCGCTCATGTCGGAGTTGATTTTCGCAAGTCGGTCGTCCATTGTGTTGCCAAGAGCCCCAAGGCGGGCCAAGTAGTAGAGAAGTCCTCCGAACACCAGGCTGGCAACTCCTTTGCAATCGAGCATGTGAATGATGTCTGGGTAGCACATCCACCTCGTGAAAAACTTGCTGCCAATCAGAGGGTGCGGAGGTTGCCTGGGTCGGGCCACAAAAAACTCGAATGGCATATCTTCTGTAAGTCTCCAGAGTGCTTGTGGCCGAAGGTCCGTGTAGGGGCGCACCCCCCTATCAGCTAAACATTCTGAGCAAACCTCTTGCTTTGCAGAATAGTGGGGGAGCCCCCAGGTGTTGCAATGCGTATCCTCATCGGCCTTGGCCCAAAGTAGTACGAACCGCCATTTCGTACCATTGGAGTCTTCAGCAACCTGTTTACCGTCAACAACACCTGCTGCTAGTTGCTCAAAGTCGTCCAATAATATTTGCCATATTTTTTTTTGTGAAACGTCGCCTGCTGATTTCGCCCATGTCGCAACTAGGAATTTCGTCAACTTCTCGCCACCCCAACCGAGAAAACCTGATATGGAAACGCAATTGGCTGATATGTTTTTCCCAGCTGGGCCAGCATCTTCATGTATGGTGATCGGAACAAGCGTCTCGAGCTCCTCCAAGCTAGCATTGCGAATGAAAGGGAGTTGGGTAGCTAGCTGCTGTCCCGAATGGCTGCTCAGCAGCCCCTGCCAAAACTCTCGCACCCGAGTTCTGTCTGCCCCGAGGAGGACCCTGAACCGATTGTAGTAGTTGTCGTGTAGTGCTCTGATGAGCGTGGAAGGCCGAATGACATGGGTAGCCAACTCGTCACCGCCAAGGCGCTCGATCAGGCTTACCAAACTGCATTTTTCCAGCACTGCCAGCAGACCTGCTTGGCAGTGCTGCTCGGACTGGTCGCCACCAATCGCTGCGAGCCTCCGAATCATGGGGTGGTCGTTATTATCTCGAACTCCGTTCGCCATGTGTCGTCTGAGCTGGGCTGCAGAAGTGATACCATCAGCCCACTCTAAAAGATGGCCTGCTGCGAGACTGGAGCACGCGATCTCGGCAGCAGGCGGGTCGTCATCTCCCGCCTCGAGCCGCTGCCTCCAGCCGCCGCGCCGCCTTCGCTTAGAAGGCAGGTCGCCAAAGAAAGGACTCCACAGATGTTGAAGCATGTGTCTTGTAGAACTTGAATCACAAATGGCTGCGGATATGGCTATGGAGCTGTGGCTAGTGTTTGGCGAACGTCGAACAACGGCAATCACAGTTAAAACATAATATCATAATATCATATTATATTAAGATTTTTAATCATAATATGTTATAATTACCTTTCTCATTAAGTTTAAGTAGCCCGCCTAAAATATTAATTATGATTGCGCTTGTTCTTAATTATGATTTATGATTATGATGGGTGACTTAACACACCACATTATAAATCTAACGATCCTCGGCTACTGGGCTGGGCTCCTCATGGGCACCTCCCCCGGGGCCGGTTTTGTGAGGATGTCTCAAGCGAGGGCGCCGGTTTGGGATTCGTCGGCCGCTGGATCCGCTGGATCCCTGTAAGGCCGTGACGAAAATCCCACACTTTGCCGTCGCCCTCGCCTGAACAATGTAAGGTCCTCACAAACGGGCCCCCGGGGGGGAGCCCGGCGCCAGAGCGGCCTCCGCAGTCCGGTTTCCCGGACGGCTCGCGCTGGATCCTGCTGGATCCGCTGCATCCGGTTGAAGGCGTGAATTGTCACCAAACCGTCGCCCAATACTGCCAGCCTGACGACTATCCATCGACAAAAACGGGCCCCGGGGGGGATGCCCAGGAGGAGCGCCAAGAGCGGCCCGTCCAGCATGCGTTTCCGGACGGATCCGCTGGATCTCGCTGGATCCGCTGGATCCGGTGACGAATCCCAAACCGGCGCCCTCGCCTGAGACATCCTCACAAAACGGGCCCCGGGGGGGATGCCCAGAGGAGCCCAGAGCGGCCTCCGGCACCGTTTCCGGACGGATCCGCTGGATCCGCTGGATCCGCTGGATCCGGTGACGAATCCCAAACCAGCGCCCTCGCCTGAGACATCCTCACAAAACGGGCCCCGGGGGGGATGCCCAGAGGAGCCCAGAGCGGCCTCCGGCACCGTTTCCGGACGGATCCGCTGGATCCGCTGGATCCGCTGGATCCGGTGACGAATCCCAAACCGGCGCCCTCGCCTGAGACATCCTCACAAAACGGGTCCCGGGGGGGATGCCCAGAGGAGCCCAGAGCCGGGAGCGGCCCGTCCGGCCCTTTCGCGGACTGTCCGCTGAGGCTCCGCCCGATCCGCTGGATCCGCTGGATCAGGTGACGAATCCCAAACCGGCGCCCTCGCCTGAGACATCCTCACAAAACGGGCCCGGGGGGGGATGCCCAGAGGAGCCCAGAGCGGCCTCCGGCACCGTTTCCGGACGGATCCGCTGGATCCGCTGGATCCGCTGGATCCGGTGACGAATCCCAAACCGGCGCCCTCGCCTGAGACATCCTCACAAAACGGGCCCCCGGGGGGATGCCCAGAGGAGCCCAGAGCGGCCTCCGGCACCGTTTCCGGACGGATCCGCTGGATCCGCTGGATCTGCTGGATCCGGTGACGAATCCCAAACCGGCGCCCTCGCCTGAGACATCCTCACAAAACGGGCCCCGGGGGGGATGCCCAGAGGAGCCCAGAGCGGCCACCGGGCACCGGGAGTTTTCCGGACGGGGATTCCGGCGCTGGATTCGTCTGGAATCCGGTGACGATCCCAACTCGGCACCTCGCTTGACGACAATCCTCACAAAACGGGCCCCGGGGGGCCAGAGGGAGCCCAGAGCGGCCTCCGGCACCCTTTTCCAGCCCTCAGAATCCGGTTGGATCCGGGTGGATCCGCCGACGAAATCCCATCCGGCGCCCTCGCGTGTGAGTACCTCCTCACCAAAACGTGCGCCCGGGGAGGTGCCTTGCAACAGGATCACTCAGAGCGGCCATTCAACGTGGCCACAGTTCCCCTCGGTTACGGACGGACGACCTGACTGCATAACACGCCTGGATATGCCGACGGGGGCGAAGGAGGAGGAGGAGGAGGAGGAGGAGGAGGAGGAGGAGGAGGAGGAGGAGGAGGAGGGGGAGGGGGAGGGGGCATGCGAGGGAGCCCCGGCCCTGGGGGAGGGGCCCTGAGGGAGCCCTGATGGGCTTCCGGCACCATGGAGAGGTCCTGTGGGGCGGCCGCCCCTTCTTCTCTCGGTCGTTTCCCTCTCGCCCAGAAGCGCGCGCCCCTTTTCTATATATATATATATATATATATATATATATATATATATACAGAAACTCCCGATCAACCGCAGAGCGGCGGATGTTCTAATCCTATTACATATGGGTCCACCTCTGAGAGAATCTTATTAGGGATGGGTCCACCTACCTCTGATGGGGTCCTACATGACATGAATCCACCCCTAATAGTACTATTACATATGGATCTACCTCTAATATGATCGTAATACAAACGGGTCCACCCCCAATTCAATCCTACCAGAATCATGATACAGATGGGTCCACCTCTGATGGAATCCTATTACAGATGGATCCACATCTACTAGAAACCTGGTATGATGGATCCATCCCTAATGGAATCCGACTACAGCTGGATCCACAATTGATGGAATTCTATGAGAGATGGGCCCATCTCAACTGAAAGTCTAGTACAGATCGATCCGCTCCAAATGGAATCCTAACAGAAATGGGTCCACCGTTTTAATAGAATCCTGCTACACATGGATTCACCTCTAACAAAATCCTATTACAGATGGATCCACCTCTAATTGAATATTAGTAGAGATGGGTCCACCTATAATGGGATCCGATTAGACATGGATTCACCTGTAATGGAATCGTATATGAGATGGATCCACCTCTAGTGTGGTCCTATTAGCGATGGATCCACCTCTAAGATCATCCCATTCCAGATATTTCCACCTCTAATAGAATCCGATGAGAGATGGATCCACCTCTCATAGAATCCTAGTAGCGATTGACCCACCATTTACACCCCCTCCCTACAGAAGGTTTTCTTTTGTGGCGGATAACGAAATGATTCCTTTTGTGGCAAAATATACAGTGATTCCTTTTGTGTCGGATTACAAATAGATCCCTTTTGTGGCGAATTACAAATCAATTGTGTTTGTGGCGGGTTTCAAATTGATTCCTTTTGTGGCGGATTTGAAATGGATTTCTTTTGTGGCGGATTACAAATTGATTACAAGGATGATGATGCTGGTGATGGCGATGCAACGCAGCAAAACGAGGTGGTACGCACACACGGTTTTGTCAACTCCACGGATGCCCCCCCCCCCTCAACCCCCAAACCCAGGTAACGCCACGGTTGGCGCCAGCGCCGTTTGGGAACTGTTCGCCTGTTCGCGGCAATCGTGACACACCAGCCCCCTCTCGCCTTGCCCCCTCTTCCCCTGCCGCACTCGCCTGGGGATACAACAGCGGCCCTTACAGTCAGGAACTGTACTGCTTGGCGTGCCGCGGCGGCGGCCCCGGCAACACGCTACGCCTTGCAAGCGGGCAGCGCGCCGCTCCGCCCAGCGTGGCGGGCCAGACCCGGCGCAGCGACACGCGAAGCCACAGTTCCCGACCTTGCCCTGGCGTTTCCGTTCCTCGATGTCAGTCTCTGGTAACCGCTCGGGCCCCGAGGGCATCGAGGCTGGAGCCATGGCGGAAACCGACGCCAGGAAAGGATCTTGGCGCTTCTTCCTCGGGCTCGGCCCCGGAGGGCGGTAAGCGTGGGCGTCCGAAGGAGGCGGGAGACGCGGGAGCAGGAGGACGGGCACGATGAAGAAGAGGATCACTGCGGAGGACCACGCGGGGAAGGGGAACAAAGGAAGGGGAGGGCGAGGGCGTCCGCGCGCGCGAATCTCGCGGCATGCAGACGTGATGCGCGCGAACAAGCATGAACGCATGCCAGGTCGGTGTCGCCCTGTTGCCGCCACGCCCGGTGCGTGGAGATCGCGACGGCACCTCGCCGCGATCGCGATGCGGAGCGACCCGGACATGGACAACGTCTCGGACGAGCCCACGACGGCCCCAGAGACTCCCAAAGCCGGCCCTAAGACGACCCAGGGGCGCGCCAACAACAGCTTCAAACACCCGCTGCCCATATTAGAAGAAGAAAACGCCATACACATAAACTTTTGGAGCTCTGTGCTGATTTCTTGGATCCGCGCTGGACCCCCCTCCCTGGCGCGCGGGGCGCGCCAGGGGCGGCGCCGGAGGCGCCGCCTGGGGGGCCCAAGCGCGGATCCTACGAATCCGAGTGCAGCGCCAAAAGTTTATGTTTATGGCGTTTTATCTTCTTCGATGTAGACCTGGCAAGGAAGCCCCGAAGAGCCCCAAGAACGCCCCTTGGGTCGGGCATCGGTTGGCGGGGGGGGCTGGCAAAAAAACCGTGGGGTGCAGAAGCGGGCACCTCTCGTGCCCTTGGTGGGCCGCGGTGGCAGTTCTTGGCGGCGGGCACACGGGGGGAGGAGGAGGAGGAGGGGGAGGAGGAGGAGGAGGAGGGGGAGGAGGAGGAGGAAGAGGAGGAGGAGGAGGAGAAGGAGAAGGGGGTAGGGGGAAGGCTTCTTAGAAGGAGGCCGCTTCTTACAGGGTGCCGGCCCTACATCTACAGATCCCGCGCCTTCTGAGAAGCAGGGGTGCTCCTGAGAAGCCTTCCACCCTCCCCCTACCCCCCCCCCTCTGCGCGTCGACGCTCGGGGCCCCGTTGCGGCCGACTTCCCGCAGTTCTCGGCCCTGCCCCACCCCCAGGAAGCGCAACGACAGGGGGGAGCTGGCTCAGGGGGGGCGAGCCTCGACCCTGGCATCGGCGCTGCATCACCGCCAGATCGGCGATGCGCTCTCGACTGCAGAGCCGCGCGCTCTCCGGGGCGGAGGGGGGGGGGCGGGCTGGCGATCGGGGGCTCCCATCGGCGATGCAGGGGGTCGATGCAGGGCCCACTGAGCGTATCCCCTCTCACGTTGCCCCTGGCCCCAAAACGTATTGCCCCCCACGCTGCCGTCCTCCCGAGAGCGCCCGCCGAAACGGCCCCCTGCGCTCGCCAACACGCTGCTGCTCTCGCCGGCACCTCCAGTGCCAGCGAGACCAGGCGCCTTCGCCGCCACGACTGCTTTCGCTTTGGGCAGCCCCGCGTATGGATGGGGGGGCGGGCGGAACAGATACACTCGGACCTAGGACAGAAGAGCATCCTTCAAGAACATGAGACCTCCGCCAGCCAACACACACACAGAACATCCTCGGGTACCCTCCCCAGGATGCACAACAACATCCAACAAACAAGCATAACACTAGGGTGCCCTCCCCGAACCCACCTCAATCTTATACCTCGGTCCGACCGTAACACGTGTTGTCGCCAAACCCTTGCAACAACCGCCTCTTGGCACGCGCGCCTCCTCTTCACAAGGAACGCGGGTGAGGTGGAGGGCGGCGAGACGAAATGCCCCCCGCTGGGCACATCCGCAGGCACGCCCCCCTCCTGCTGCCCCCTCCTGATCTCCCTGCTCCTCCACCCCTCAGCTTGCTGCTCCCTCCACCCCTCCTTCTGCCTCCTCCTCCTCCTCCTCCTCCTCCTCCTCCTCCTCCTCCTCCTCCTCCTCCTCCTCCTCCTCCTCCTCCCCTCCTCCTCCTCCCCACCCACCTCCTCCTCCTCCTCCTCCTCCCTCCTCCCTCCTCCTCCTCTCCCTCCTCCTCCACCCCTCAGCTTTCTGCTCCCTCCACCCCTCCTGCTGCTACCTCCTCATCTTCCCGCTCCTCCGCCCCTCAGCTCTCCGCTCCCCCCACCCCTCCTGTTCTGTGCACTCCGATGCGCACACGTGCTCGGGGCCTCCTGGGCTCCGGCTGCCGTGCCTCCAGCTGCCGTGGCCTCCAAGGGCCCCACAAGAGTGATCTGATCGAGCATGCCCCGAGATGGGCGGCGACGTCCGAACCCACCCTGCCCCCCCTAAACTGAAGGGGCCCCAGGACACACAAATAAATACACACAAATAAAAAGGTTCCCCATGGTTTCCCATATGTTCTGGGTTTCTGTCTTCCCCCTACTTCCCATATTTTTGCATATTTTCCTGGGAGTCGACGATTAATTGTGTCTGTATGTTTTTTCCCCTCCCGGTAAACATTGATTCTCCTGAACCCATGGGAGGCGGGGGCAGGGCTCGGCTTCCGCCACGCGCTCGACGAATTCCGAACCCCTTTCAGTTGCCCGAATCGTTGACCGGCGAGGGCGAGGTTCGGATAAGGCCGCCGGAGGGGACCTGAGTCAGGAGGGTCAAAAGCGTCAGGGACAGGGGGTCTTGGCCACCCACATGTTCGGGGATAGCGCCAGAAGCCGATGACATAAATTAGGCCACGAGTGCATTGCGTTCTGAACGCTGGGGGGTTGCATGTATGCCCAGTGAGCTGAGGCCCGTGACCCGCGCCCGCTTTCCCCGGAGGCGCGCGCCTCCGGAGGCAGAGCGTGCCTCGCCGCCCTCTTCCTCCTTCGTCCTCATCGTCGCCCTTCCCCCCCTGACCCTCTCAATCTAAGGTCAGGTAATGTCAGGACCAGCACATGTCGGCGATCTCTGAGGCCTGGCGGTGCTGGAGGATGCAGCGGGCGCCGCGGCCGTTCCAGATCGCGGCGGAACTCCCACGGACGATGTAGCCCACACGACCCCGAGGCGGCATAACCGAGGCAGGCAGGGCCTTTTGCAGTCCAGCGAGGAGAGACTCCCTCTAGAAATATGCGCCACCCTTGGAGGCGCCTCATCGTCGTCGTTGTAGTCGCCGTCGCCATCACCGTCGCCGTCGCCGTCGCCGCCGCCGTCGTCGTCGCCGTCCTCGTCGTCCTCGTCGTCCTCGTCGCCCTCGTCGTCCTCGTCGTCCTCCTCGTCGTCGTCGTCCTCGTCATCGTCGTCGTCGTCGTGCTCGTCGTCCTCGTCGTTTTCGTCGTCGTCGTCGTCCTCGTCGTCCTCGTCGTCGTCGTCCTCGCCCTCGTCGTCGTCGTCGTCGTCGTCGTCGTCGTCGTCGTCCTCGTCGTCGTCGTCGTCCTCGTCCTCGCCCTCGTCGTCGTCGCCTCCCACCCCCCTCGATCCTCATCCTCGATCTATCTCCCCCCCACCTCCTCCTCGGGGCCCCGAACCCGTGTGGCGACGGACCGCGGCATCACCGGCGACCCGACCGCGCGGCCCGCCGCCGCGCGGGTTGCCGGCCCCTCGGAGGCCCGTGCCGCCCGTGGCACCCTCGGAGAGAGCGGCGCGCGGCGACCCGAGCCGCGCGGCGACCCCGAGGACCCCGGCCGACCCACCGGAGGACAAGGACGACGATGGCGAAGAGGAAGAGGGAGACGATCGGGCGGAGGAGGAAGAGGAGGAGCGGGTGGATGAAGGGGAGGAGAGTGATGAGAAGAAGAGTCACGCAATCAATGCCCGCCAAAATGAACTCTGTCGTTCCATTTTCTTCCGAGTTACCTTCAGTGAGAGAGCGGAGCAGTGTCTCCCTACAGGGGGACTGTGGGCGAAAAACTTAAAAACATACCCCCAAAAAGTGCCCCCAAAGGGTCAAAACAATTGCTCCAGAAATCGCCCCCGGACTATTTTTTCTTTATTTTTTTTCTATTTTTGAACGTCCCCCCCTGTATAAAGGGGAACATGGAGACACAAATAAATAGACATTACTAAAAAGATTCCCCATATTATCCTATATTTTGGGGTTTTCTGTCTTCCCCCCCCACTTCCCATATTTTCCCATATTCTCCTGGAAGTCAACGATTGATTGTGTCTGTGTGTTTCTTTCCCTCCTGACTGTAGAGGGACAGGCCCGACTTAACGCCAAGGGGGGGCCCCCCGAGAGACCCGCTGCCCGAGGCGCGCCGGCGGTGCGAGCGGGCCGAGCAGGGCCGCGCGGCGCGCGGCCCCGCGCGCGCGCGGGCGAGGCGCGGGCGCTCGGGGCGGGCCGCGCGGCGCGCGGCCCCGCGCGGCGCGCGGGGGCACGACGCGGGGGGGGCGTCGGGCTCGGGGGCGCCGTGCTTCGGCTGGCTCGCGAGCGGGGAGCATGCATGGAGCACGGACCGACCGTCCCGGCACTCCTATAGGCCAGCCCCCGCATGTTCTTAGAGCCTCAGGATATCCCGGCAACAGAGGCAGCAACGCTCCTAGAACGCAGACCCGATGTGTCAACACGAGACCGTCTCGGCCAGGCATGGTCTGAGAACCTTCCGTGCGGATCACACAGGAGTTCTCAGACCACTCAAGGTTCTCAGACCATTCTTCGGCGGTCCTCTGGGCGAGCCAGGAGGCTTCGCCACTGCCTGCATGCCTCCGCGGAGCCCGCGCCCTCGCGGTCCGGCTTCCGGGGCGCGGCCCCGCGGAGGCGCGGTCGCACGGGCGCGCCCCGCGCGGGGGGGCTCCGCGGGCAGGGCGCCCCGCACCTGCGGAGGCATCGCGGCCCGGGGGGCAGCCCACGAGGCCGCGGGTATACATTGAAGGGGCCCTGGGACACACAAACAAATACACACAAATAGCACGATTCCCCATAGTTTCCTACAGTTTCGTTTTTTGGGGGGCTACCTACCAGACCACCCCAACCCAACCCGAAGACCCGAATTTGACCCGAACTTCGGGTTGGGGCGGGTACGGGTTCCATGTGTTTTTTCTACGTTCCCCGACCCCCCCCCCACTGGAAATGGAGGGCAAATTGAGGCCTTCGGGTTGGGTTGGGGTGGTCTGGTAGGTGGTGATTTTTGTCTTCCCGCCCAATTCCCACATTTTCCCATATTTTCTGGGGGTCCGACGATGAATTGCGTCTGTGTTTTTTTTGTCTCCTGATGCATGGCTAGTTAGTTATGTCCTCGGCCCTCGGCTGCCGCGGCGTGGGCGAGATGTCGGCGCGGGAGGGGGCCAGCGGCTCATGACGTCCTCGGCCCTCGGGGCTGTCGCGGCGCGGGCGGAGTGCTCGGCGCGGGAGGGCCTCGGTCGGGCTGCGCAGCGGAACAAAAACAGCGGCGCCGCCGGCAAATCACCAAAATCCACTGCCGCCGGGCCGCGGTCCGAGGACCCGGGCAGGGGTAGATCTGATGGAGATCTGCCCTACCCACGCGGGCGGGCATATACATATATAAACATAAGCATATACATATGCTTATACACAAACATATACATATACATGTACACAAACAGATACATATACATTTGTGTATATATGTGTATTTATGTGTATATATATAGAGAGAGAGAGAGAGAGAGACCGCCCCCCGAGATCTCAAGGCACGACTCCGAGGCAACGGATTGTGGACGTGCTCTGGCGGGGAAGAATAATCAGCACCAGGCAGGGGAGGCGAGGGCGGCCGCGGCCCGGGGCCTGCGGGCGGGCGAGGCGCTCAAAGGATGACCCGGACTCGTCGAAACATCGCCGACAGACCGGCGATGGGCCAGAGATACCGAGAAACCGCACGCCCATGGGCGTGGAAAGGAGGCCGTCGGGCTGCAGAAAGAGCTGCAGCGTCGCGAAGAACCACGACCAAAACCCCGTACACTCCATATCTCTCGGCGGCATCTTCCGAGCTGGATCCATCCGTGACGGCCCTGGGGCCCGCAGCAAGCCACAGTCGCCCGCTGCGAAAACATGCGGCGCCAGTCCTCACCCCCACGTCGCTGCTCTTGAACCCCCCCCCCTGAATTGAAAAGGCGCTAAGCCAAACACCATCAAGAAGCCGTGAAAGGGATGCTGAACTATTGACTGCATTTCCCACTACCCGTGCAGATTTTTGTTGCGTGCGGCTGGTTTGTGCTCCACCGGTGTCATCGAACACGCGGTGGGACTTTGGGGCATGCCATGGGCTGCCTACCCAGACACCCGGCGTCATATTTTTCATAGCGTCAACCCCCAGAAGTCATGCTGAATAGTTCTCAGCCTCTGGGGGCCATTACCTGGCTTCAGGGCCGCAGGGAGCCTGGCCCCCGGAGGCTGAGAATAACTAAACACACTTCGTCGTGTTCTTGCTTATCACTCGAGGGGGCCTGGGTATGCATAGCCACGCGCTCAAGCCAGTCCCCTGGCCCGCCCCCCGCCCCCCCGTGTCGCTGCTAGAGGCCTCCCAGATGGGTTCGGAGTAGATGGAGACTGAGGGTCGCGCCGCATCGGCGATGCGCCGGCGATGCATCGGCGACACCGGCGATGCATCGGCGGCGTCGACGCGGAGAAAATCGGGCCCCGCATCGAGCCGCACCGGCGATGCGGCGCGATCCTCCGACCCCATCTGCTCGGACCCCATCTGGGAGGCCCAGATTGCCCTCCCCCCCCCCTCACCCGCCCGCCCCCTTTTTTTGCTTCCATCATCCGAGACATGTGGCCGGCAGGAACAGTAAGCAGCAAGAAGCAGAACTGTAACAATGGAAACTGCGAACCTTCGCCCTACAGCCTGGTGGCCCCACGAGGGGGCCGGCGGACGGAGCTCGCACACAAACACTCAGCTCGTACGCGCCGAACTCGCACGCACAGAACTCCCGCGACGGAGCTCGCGCGACCGAGCTCGCACAACATGCGCCGCACCCGCCTGCCCCCTTCTGGGAGGCGGCCTAGAGCTGCCCTGGCCCCCCCCCCCCCCCCGCGCGCCGCGAGCCCAGCAGGGGGGGCGGCCGGCCTCGTGCGCGTCGCCGAGGAAGTCCTCCCTGGCCTCCCCCGGGCGGGGCCGAAAAGCGCGCCCCCTCCCCCCGAGGGGGAGGAGGCCCCCCGTCTCCCGGGCGAGGGGGGCGGGGAGGCAACGGGACCAGGAACAATCTATACGACGTTCACGTCCTCCTCCTCCTGCCCCTCCTCCCTCCGCCTCCTCCTCCTCCTCCTCCTCCTCCTCCTCCTCCTCCTCCTCCTCCTCCCTCCTCCTCTCTCCTCCTCCCCTCTCCTCTCCTCCTCCCTCCTCCTCCTCCTCCTCCTCATCCTCCTCCTCCTCCTCCTCCTCCTCCTCTCCTCCTCCTCCTCCTCCTCCTCCTCCTCCTCCTCCTCCCCCTCCTCCTCCTCCTCCTCCTCCTCCTCCTCCTCCTCCTCCTCCTCCTCTCCTCCTCCTCCCCTTCCTCTTCTTCCCCTCTCCTTCCTCCTCCTCTCCTCCTCCTCCTCCCCCTCCTCCTCCTCTCTCCTCCTCCTCCTCCTCCTCCTCCCTCCTCCCCCTCCCCCTCCCCTCCCCCTCCCTCCCCCTCCCCCTCCCCTCCCCCTCCCTCCCCCTCCCCTCCCCCTGCTCCTCCTCCTCCTCCTCCTCCTCCTCCTCCTCCTCCTCCTCCACGTCGGTCGGAAGAAGTGGGTAAACATACAGAGTAGGAAGGCGGAGAAAGCAGATCGGGAGCAGGCCCTCCCAAATAGCAACAAAACACAGCAACAATATGTCGGTTCTTGAAATAAGAATACGCTTGAAATAGATCGGGGTCCGGGAATTCAGAAATACCTGCTTTCAACGACCAGCACGTAGTCGACTGCAGCCAGACCAAGCATAGTCGGACACCCTTCAAGAACGTAGAACCCTCTCCCTGCCAGAATGAAGACGATTCGAGGGTACCCTTCCCCAGGATGCACAAGAATTTGAAACAAACACAACCAAACAAACATAACTAGGGCATCCTCCCCGAACCGACCTCGATCTCATACTTCGGTCCGACCGTAACTACAAAGGTTACCGTCTCTTCCCCGACCGCCGCGGGGACCGCGGGCACGACGTGCCCGACGTGCGACGAAAACGCCACCTTGTCCACGCAGTGGACCAGGACGAAGTCCACCAGTAGCACCAATACAGTGGAGGCCAGTCCACGAGACATCTTCCACAAGAAACCCAACCCTGAGACCCAGGACGTCCATGGATATTTGGTGTGGGAACGTCACGCTTTCCACCGCAAAACCATCGAAACCCAAGAAGCCCAGGGCACCCTGGAGGCAAACACGGTGTTTGTTGGCATGGGCTTACACTGTAGCACCACTCCCGCGACGACTGTGGAAAATAAGTGCAAGGCCGATGCTTGCAGCAGCGACTCCATTCACCAAAGTTCCACCAACCGATGGGTCAACGAACGTGACAAGACAACACTCCGTGGGGAATGCGTCGAGGCAGCGCTGGCTCCCGCGGCGCCGCTTGCCCAGCAAAATGTTGTGGGCCCGGCGATGCGGCCAAGTGGCGCGGCCAATCCTCCTTTGTGTCCTTCTCCTCCTCCTCCTCATCCTCCTCCTCGTTCTCCTCCTCATCCTCCTTCTCGTCCCCTTCCCCCTTCACCTCCCCCTCCCCCTCCCCCCCTCCTCTTCCTCCTCCTCCTCCTCCTCCTCCTTCTCCTGCTCCTCCTCCTCCTCCTCCTATTCCTCCTCCTCTTCCTCCTCCTCTTCCTCCCCCTCCCCCTCCCCCTCCTCCTCCTCCTCCTCCTCCTCCTCCTCCTCCTCCTCCTCCAGGGCTTGCCCAGCAACGCTGCCCACAGGCCGGCAGACCGTTGCTCCCCCTGCTGTTGTTGCCGCTTTGGCTGGCCCGTCTTCATTGCTGAGGCATAAAAAGGCCCCTAACCCTTTGGAGAGGTCCGAAGTTAGGAGGCCAGGAATGTTTGGGATAAAGGGTCGTTTCTCCTGCAGGTGCATCGAACAAAAAACGCCCAGGTCTATGATCCCTAATGCGAGAGCGGGGACCTCAGTGAGGCTACGGTTTCATAATGTTCTTACGGTGTTGGTCGCTTCTAACCTCAACGATCAATGCTCTCGCATTCCAGCGCCATGAGAGAAGAACGCAAGGCCACTCGAGGGCCTGTCGGCACACCCGAGAAAAAAAAAACATGCGCGGTCTGCTAGCGCGCTTTGGCACGCGCGCCCCGGTGCTTTCGTAAGCCGTGGCGCCGCCTTGGGGCATCCCCCCACGGTGGCCCAGCGTGACAACTATGGAGCAGTTGCCAATTGTTCTCGCAGCGCGTTCAGGAGAGAAGATGCTAGCACTTGTGTTGAACGGCGAACACCAAGGTACCCTGGGAGGTTTCCCTGGAGCGAAACCTCAAGAGAGGCGGTAGGGCGGAAGGCTTGTTGCAGGCCATTCCAAGCGGCCTGTGCTCGGTGGGACCTGTTCAGCAGCGGAATCGGCTGTTCCTGGATGGACCGGCTGGTTTGGAAAAAAGTGATTGGATCGCTGTTACTGCGCCATGATGCGAACGGTGAGCGACATTTCGCGAGCAAGATCTGGCTGTTGCTTCCCAACCTCAAGAGGAATTGCGTTACCGTTCGACCAAGGCCTAACCAACCTCGGGATGTAGGCGGACCGCTATTTCCTTCTTGCCAGAGGGGGGGGGAAGGGGCCTGTGGTTGGGCAGATTGAATGTCTAGGCCAGGTCCTTGTGGACGTCCGCCGCATGAGCCAGACCGTATGAAAATCTAGGCTGACGCCGGGCTGTGCTTTCGTTGTGCGCGTCATGCCCGTGACTAGTGTGACCTCCTGCCCGCTGTCGTTCAAGGACGCTCCAAGCCCGAGCGGGTCCTGGTTTTCGCCTTCGATGTCGTCGGGTGCGGCTCCCCCAGGATCGTCGAGATCGTCGAAGAAGCCTTGCCCTGGCGAGCCATGCAGCTGAGCGGGGTCATCCAGTGAGCGCGGTATCTCGTATCTTCCTTGCCCTATGGTGAGCGGGTTGGGCTTCATCTTGCTGAGTTCGGACCTAGAGTAGCCCGCTCATCGGTCTGGCTGGGGAAAGGATAGCGGCGCAGATCGAAGATGGCGGCGGCGTCGCTGCACGACAACTCCGCGAGCTTGTGTCGCCACTTAGCTGCGTCGATGAGACCTGACTGAAGAGCATGCAGTCGTGCTCCAGCAATGGCGAGTTCGTCGGCATGGCGGTTAAGAACCTCAGCGAAAGGTGTGATGCGGCCGTCGTTGATGCCTTGCTCGCCGAGGTGGCTTCCGACTTTGTGGACCTCCAGCATCTCTGGCGGATCTCTTGCCAAAAATGGGCCCTGGCCCCCGTGGCTTGCGGTGGCTGCCCTTTGAGAAGGCCCTGGCATCCGCCGACAACCGCTGGGCTGCCGACGAAAATGTGCACAGGCCGCTCCCCGGCAGCCACAAAGGTGGAGCACGGCGAGGGTCTCCGCCCCCTGCGCGTAGTTGTTCCAAGCCACGCCCTCGAGACGAGTGGTTAGGCTGGTGATCCAGCCCGTGGCACACTCCCAAACCCGCCTTCGCGAGGAGCGGGTGGGCCTGGTGCGCGCAGGCACCGTCTGCGACGGCGCCTGCCCACCTGGCCCCCGCTTCGCCAATGCACTCCTCGAGATGATCGTTGCCGGGGCCCTCGGGAGGGGGCCGAGGGATAGGTAGCGGGAGCTCGTCTTGTGCAAGTGTGGCCTGGGAGTCCAGCAGCTGAGGGGTCTGACTCTAGCGGCCCGCAGTGCCTGGTGCGCTCCGGAGGGTCGTTCGATTATTGGCCCGCGGTCCTTTCCGACTGCCAGCGCGGGCAGTTCCAGACCGCGTGTTCTTGGGTTCCCTCTGCTTGAGAACACCATCTGCACAACGGCGATGGGTCCGCCGAGATGCCCACGCGGACTTTTTCTCCGCAGCGCGCGATCACTCCGACGCAACCAGTTGCGAAGCAGGCCGAGCTACGAAACAGTGAATGTGTCCTTGTCTTTGGTTTGTTGTTAACCAAGCGTTGGCAAAATACCGGG
>CAUYUJ010014155.1:272500-290000 GCA_963575745.1 Prorocentrum cordatum
AATACAATCCAGGAACAAGCAAGTTCGCTGGTGCGGGGTGCGAGTACAAGATGCAGTAGTCGCAAGAGCGGTCATGAGAGAAGTAATGATAATCGTCGCAAAAGTAGCAGTCATGCTACGACAACAATAACAATAGTGGTAGTAGTAATAATAATAATACATATTAATCTGTAGTAATGGTAATAGCAACGGTGGTCGTAATAAGAGTGGCAGTGGTAGTAGTAGTAATAGTAGTAGTAGTCGTCGTGGTGGTAGTAGTAGTAGTAGTAGTAGCAGTAGTAGTACTGGTAATAGTAATAGTGATAGTAGAAATGCGTAAGTAGTAGTAGTAGTAGTAGTAGTAGTAGTAGTAGTAGTAGTAGTCGTAGTCGTAGTAGTAGTAGTAGTAGTAGTAGTAGTAGTAGTCGTATTAGTAATAGTCGTAGTAGTAGTAGTAGTAGTAATAATAATAGTAGTAGTAGTAGTAGTGGTACTAGTAGTAGTAGTAGTAGTAGTAGTAGTAGTGGTGGTAGTAGCAGTAGTAGCAGTAGTAGTAGTAGTAGTAGTAGTAGTCGTAGTAGTAGGAGTAGTAGTAATAGTAGGAGTAGTAGTAGTGGTAGTACTAGTAGTGGCAATCATAGTCGTAGTAGTCGTCGTAATAGTAGTCGTAGTAGTAGCAGTAGCGAGAATAATCATAGCGCTCGAAGTAGCGGTAGTGGTACTGGTGTAATAATTCGTAGTAGTGGTACGCATGATCTCATTAGTCGTAGTAGCAATCACGGTGGTAGTAGTGGTAGCAGTAGTAATAGCAGCCACGACTTGAGAATAGTAGTAATAGTAGTAGTAGTAATGGTCGCATTAACCATCAAAGAAATAGTAACAATAGTCGCAAGGGTGGTAATAGTAGTAGTAGTAGTAGTAGTAGTCGTGCACAGCAAAATAGCAGTGAAGGTGGTAGTAGTATGATTATTAGTGGTAGTAGTAGTAGTAGCAGTGGTGGTAGTAGTTGTCGCCATAGTTGTGATGATAGTATTAATGATAGGAGTAATGGTCGTGGTAGTGGTCGTATTGGTTTTAAAGGTACTACTGCTCGTGCTAGTAATTGTGATAGTCATGGTCGCAGCAGTGGTGGCAGTAGCCACAATAACAGTCGAACTTGTCGTAGTCGTTATCG
This sequence comes from Prorocentrum cordatum, assembly GCA_963575745.1. Classification (NCBI taxonomy): domain Eukaryota; class Dinophyceae; order Prorocentrales; family Prorocentraceae; genus Prorocentrum; species Prorocentrum cordatum. The sequence continues at coordinate 273,654 of CAUYUJ010014155.1, forward strand.
TGGTCGGGGGCGTAGTCCTGGAGCTAGTAGCATTTGTCGTAGCCATAGCTGAAATAATGCCAGTCGCCGTAGTAACGATAACAGTAGTCGTAGTCGCAATAGTAGCGGTAATAGTATTAGTAGTAATCGTAGTGGTTTAAGTAGTAGTAGTAGTAGTAGTAGTAGTAGTAGTAGTAGTAGTAAGAGTAAGATTATAGGTAGTAGTAGTAGTAGTAGTATGAGTCGTAGTAGCAGTAGTAGTGGTAGTAGTAATATTAGTAGTATCATAAAAAGTAGTAGTATTAGTAGCAGTAGTCGTGGTAGTAGTAATATTAGTAGTATCATAAAAGTAGTCGTGGTAGTAGTAGTAGTAGTAGTAGCAGCAGTAGTAGTAGTAGGAGTAGTAGTAGTAGTAGACGTAGTAGTAATAGTAGTAGTAGTAGTAGTAGTAGTAGTAGTAGTAGTAGTAGTAGTAGTAGTAACAGTAGTAGTAGTAGTAGTAGTAGTAGTAGTAGTAGTAGTGGTAGTAGTAGTAGTAGTAGAAGTAGTAGTAGTAGTAGTAGTAGTGGAAGTATCAGTAGTAGTAGTCGTAGTAGTCGTGGTAGTCGTAGTAGTAGTAATAGCAGCAGCAGCAGCAGCAGTAGTAGTAGTAGTAGTAGTAGTGGTGGTAGTAGTAGTAGTAGTAGTAGTAGTAGTAGTAGTAATAAGAATAATAGTAGTACCAATGATAATAGTGGTCGCCGTAGGAAATTAGTTCTAGTAGTAGTCGTAATAGCTATAATAAGTAGTAGTAGTAGTAGTAGTAGTAGTAGGAGCAGCAGCACTAGCAGTAGTAGGAATAATATTCGTCGTGCCAGTAGTCGTCGCAGTTGTTTCAATAGTAGTAGCCGCAGCAGCAGCAGAAGTAGTAGCAGCAGTAGTAGTGGCAGTAGCAGTAGCAGTAGCAGTAGCTGTAGTAGTAGTAGTAGTAGTAGTAGTAGCAGTAGTAGTAGTAATAGTAGTAGTAGTATTCGTAGTAGTAGTCGTAGTAGTCGTAGTAGTAGTAGTAGTAGTAGTAGTAGTAGTAGTAGTAGTAGTAGTAGTAGTAGTAGTAGTGGTAGTAGTAGTAGTAATAGTAGTATAGTACTTGTAGTCTAGTAGTAGTAGTAGTAGTAGTAGAAGTAGTAGTAGTAGTAGTAGTAGTTAGTAGTAGTAGTAGTAGTAGTAGTAGTAGTAGTAGTAGAAGAAGTAGTAGTAGTAGTAGTAGTAGGAGTAGTATTAGTAGTAGTAGTAGTAGTAGTAGTAGTAGTAGTAGTAGTAGTAGTAGTAGTAGTAGTAGTAGGAAAAGTAGGAGTCGTCGTAGTCGTAGTAGTAGTCGTAGTAGTAGTAGTAGTAGTAGTAGTAGTAGTAGTAGTAGTAGTAGTAGTAGTAGTAGTAGTAGTAGTAGTATTAGTAGTAGTAGTAGTAGTAGTAGTAGTAGTAGTAGTAGTAGTAGTAGTAGTAATACTAATAATAATACTAATAGTTGTGCGGTGGCGTGATGGTGGTAGCTTAGTGGGCCCTGGAAACAGCAAGGTCGTTTTTTTACCGGTTCCGTTTTGCCGTTTTTTTACGGGTTCCGTCGCCGTTCTTTTACGGGTTCCCGCTCCGGCTCCACTCCTGGAGCCGTTTTTGTTGCCGTCTCCGGTCGCCGTTTTTTTCCCGTTTCCACTTTCAAGGGACCCTTTTTCAGAAACGGTGAAAAAACGGCCCTGCCGTTTCCGGGGCCCACTAAGGGTGGTAGCAGACATAATAGGATGCGAGATGTCAAAGCGCTACTCAACATCAGAAGATCCCAATCTCGATTCGTACTGCCCCGAGCGATAAAGAAATGCGGACTCGCCGGCCCTTGCCCCCGACCAGCTCTATCTTGGCCCGGGATAGTCAACTCTTAGATGTCAAAGCGGCGATGCTTTATTATCCAGGGCACGGGATTGTTCCCTGACCAACATTTCGAAGCGAATCCAGCCGTGACAGGCCTAGGGAAGGGCAGCGGTATCCGTGCGTACCTTTTCTTCTTCTGGCTTTCCTCGCCCACCTGTCCGCCGCCCCCGAGATGCTCATTTGTCATTTTCTGACGGTCCAGGGCCTGGGGAGCGCCCCTGGAGACCGACATGGAACACGAGAGAACGCTGTAAACATAAGCTTTTGGCGCTCCGCGCGAATTTCTTGAATCTGCGCTAAACCCCCCTCCCTGGCGCGCGGAGCGCGCCAGGGGCGGCGCCAGAAGCGCTTCCGAGGGGGGGCCCAGCGCGGAGCCGCAACAGTTTATGCTTATGGCGTTTTTTCGTCTTCGACGAAAGCGACGCGAAAGAGTCTTGGCCCCCGGGCCCCTCCCCGGCGGGCGCACATACACACACACACACACAGCGCGCGAGGCGCGGGAGCCTGGCCTGCTCCGCTCTGGACTTCCAGACGGCCCAGCTGCTGAGGAACCGATGCGTGAGCACCGCGCACCTGGCCGCGCGGCACCGGCGGGGGGGGATGCGTCGTCGCGAGAGCTCGCCCTCGTCACTGTGCTCGCCCTGGTCCTCGTCCTCCTGCCCCCACCTGCTCCTGATCCCTCCTCTCTCGTCGTCGCCCTCGCGCGTTCGGCAGGGATGTCAAGATCACGCTGGCTCCTCAAGGCGCTGCACGAGCTGCGCTCTGGCGGCTCTGGAGGAGACCTCAGAAACAGCCTGTGCTGCATTCGAAGCATTCACCAGTCCGGATCGCCTATTCACGCTCCTCGTCCGACATAATTACCTAACGCCGCAGCAAGACGACGGTCGAGCTGACTCCGCGTGCTTATCCTGATTATCATCCTTATAGTGCCTCGTCCATCTCCTCCTGGCGGGAAGGCAGGGAAACTACACGTATGGCGACGTGCGCTCTCATTCAAAAGGATGGCTTAAACATGGCCTGCATGCATCGTCGCACCCTGAGCTGGCACGGCTGCAGTAGCCGGTACCTCCATCACAACATATATCTCATGGACAGACAATATCTTACTACTTTCGCCAGCTTCCGCCACGATACCGCAGGCTATCCTCCGCACCGACTTCATGACAACCTCATGTTTTTCTCCACCTCACGATGTCGCAAAAAAACTTGTGACTCACAAAGCTGTCTTGCAAACGTGGCCGAAATCCGGGGCAAGCCAGCCCGGCGAACTTCTCGACCCTGATGGAATGGCGCCGTCTGGTCAGCTGGCCCCCCGCCACCTGGTAGCCTCTCCGGGCTGGCGGGGGAGCGGGACAGAGCCCAACTAGCAGCAACCAACAGTGGAGCCACCATCGTTGACCGCCCCGCCTACTCATCCTCGAGTCCTCTGGATTCTTCCCCGTCTCTTCGCTGACGGCCTTGGACCCGCTGGGGGGGAGGCGGGGCCGGGGCGGAACATAGCCTGACTACTGGATTCTAGCAGTAGAGCCACCCTCGTTGACCTCCCCGCCTTCTCGTCCTCGAGACCGCCGGATGTCCTTCCCCTTCTTTCCCCCGACGGCCCCGTGGGGCCGAGAGACGGTCCCCAGGGGCGGAGACGACGAAAAACCGACCGCCACTAGTAAGCCCGACGCCCTGATCTGGGGGTCCCACACATCCAGCCTCGCAGACATCAAGCCTCCGTCCCCGCCTCCAGATTTCCGTGACGACGATGTCCGCGTCCCAGACATCCAACATCTTTCTTTTCACAGCGCAGCTCTCCGAAAGGTCTGGGCCCCTTCCTGGGGACTGGCCCTGATTCCTGAGCCGTGATCTTCGAAGGTCCCAGGACTCGTTGGGGGTCTCCAGGAGCCGAACATGTCCTATGCTGAGTAAGACACGCCCGTCATGACTTACTGGTCCACGACGCGAGGAGCTGCAGGGGTCGTGACTCCTCCTGACGCCTAGTTGTCAGGGCCTCCTCCTCCTGGGTTCGACGTACCATGGTCCGAGGCAGGCCAGGTGGGGCAAGGGAACGTCTTGGAGAAGTCCGAAAGATATCGTGACCCGGGCCATGATGCCCACACGCGCACACCGGCCCACGCACTGCTCCCTGATAGCCTTTCACGAGGGAGAGCGCTGAGCACAGTGCGAGAGCACAGGCGCATCCCACAGGGGAACCGGGCGGCCGCCCGGCCCAGCGCCGGCCCGAGGATGCCCGGCCTGGCAGCCGCTCCGCCCGAGACTGCCTCGCAGCCGACTCAGGAATCGAGGCCTCGCCTCGATGCCAGCCACACGTGTGGTCTGGACGGCCACGACCACGTTATTTTTGTTATATATGTGTGTAATATACATGTGTATATATATATATATATACATATATATATATATATATATATATATATTACATGATAAGACAAATAATAGTAATACTAATAATAATAAAGATGATGATACCAATCATACTAATCATAATTATAACAATAACAATAATACTAATAATAACAATCGTAATAATAATAATAATCATAAGAATACTAACAACAACCTGGCGTGCACCTGGCCGTGCTCCCACCCCTGTCACTGGCCGACCTCCTGCTCCTCGACCCGCCTCTCCACACCTGCTGCTCTTCGGGTGCGCTGCTGGGCGGGTTGCTTCCCGTGGCCGGTCCCTGGAAGTCCCGACCCTCTCCCCGGGGCCAGCTTTCTATCCCGAGTCTGTTTCGACGGTCGAACACCATGGAGTGTTGCTATAACTGGGAGGTCAGGGTAAACGTCACTCCCGTCTTGGGGTGGGTGGGTATCTGGCCACTATCCTGGCCACGGCCACGAGGTCTTCGCACCCCTCGTCATCAACCCCATCTTCGACGCCCGGTGGTTGTCGGTCGGGGACCTTCTGACCTGGGTCAATCCAGACCCCGGTCGATCAGGCCTTGCAGAATCCTGCAAGATTCTGCACCCAAACCCGGATCAATGCGAAGGATCCTGCAGGATATTGCACCTACACCGGGGCCAATGCGACCCTGGCCCTGCAGGATCCTGCAGGATCCTGCAGGATCTGGCGCTCTGGCTGCCCCCCGTTTGCATCGACCTCCGTCTCGAGGCTCCCGAGGCGGGTCCAAACTCGGGCCTGCGGCGGACGCGAGGGACGATCCGGGCACCCCGGGAAAGCCCTCGGCGAGGGGAGGGGCAGCTGGCGGAGAAAGCATCCCGAGGCGAGACGACCTCCGAGAGCCGGCGAACCCCCCCGCCCCCCCTCCTCTCGAAGAATTAAAGTAAACGCCCCCGCGTCTTGGACGCCCCCGGGAGGAGGAGGAAGAGGAGGAGGAGGAGGAGGTGAAGGAGGAGACGAGCGTAGAGGGAGTCCAAGGTCGATCCACCCGCCTAGGAGCCCCTCGGCACCTGGCGCTTCTCGACGCCCGTGGCGGAGGAAGACGAGACAGCAGCGAAGGACGCAGCAGCGGTAGCAGCAGCGAACGGACGCGCCTCGGGTGCAGGCGAGCGGGGCGCACCTGCTGTTGTAGCTGGTGCACTCGTGGTCGACGCGGCCGTCGACGGGCGAAGATTCGTTTCAATCCGAGAGCCTATTTCAATCTGCACAGGGGGCGCAGCGGTCTTTATATTCGGAGGACAAGGAGCAGCAGCAGGAGGGATCGAAGCAAAGGAAGAGGGAAGGAGGGACAGCGACGGGCAGACGTGCACACTGTTTTCGGCGCACACGCTCACACCGTCCTGTCCGCTGACCCCTGTTACGGGTGGGAGGTCACTCCACAGGTCGGGACGACCAGCGTTGGTACTCTCACGCGTATCCCGAGAGGCGCAGACCCCAAACAGGCCAGCACGGGGAAACGCGGCGGCGGCACGAGCAGGAGGCGGCGCAGCACGCGGGGTGCGAGCACTGTTTGGACGCTCCCCGCAAAAGGGCCCTCCAGGCCGAAACGCTGGGCTCACACAGGCGCTAGCAAGGCTACCGAGGCTCGGGAGGCTGGGACCCACACCACCAGCAGCCACACATGGCTTCAGAGGAGGGACACCACCAGGATCAGCAACAGGGCTACCGAGGTCCAGCGATCGCTCAGAGCGGTCAGCCAAGAGCAGCTCAACGGGTCCCGCGACAAGTCCAGAGGCACAGGCATCGTCGGGGTTTCGAGCGGGTACCTCAGTACGAGTGGATAGAGGCGAGCAGCCTGCAACATAGGGGTAAGGCAAGTTCACAGACGGGGCCGCTCCAGGGCCAGAGAAGACCGCCGAACACGAAGATGACGCAGTGCCCGAAGCAGACAATGCCGAGCTCGAAGTGGCTGCAGGGAGGTCGCGCCCAGAACCAGCTTGAGACGCCAGCTCACAATTCACTCCTGAGCCCTTATTTCCATCAGAGGCGGTCGACCTCCGTGCTTGAGACACCAGCTCACTCCTTACTCCTGAGCCCTTATTTCCATCAGAGGCGGTCGACCTCCGTGCAAGAGACGTGATCTCACAACTTACTCCTGAGCCCTTATTTCCATCAGAGGCGGTCGACCTCCGAACTTGAGACAAAGGCTCACAACTTACTCCAGAGCCGTTATTTCCATCAGAGGCGGTCGACCTCCGCGATCTAACGCCAGTGGCCGCAGGGCTCGAGGAGCACCCTGCAGCAGAAACCTGGAGAAGGAAAGAGGCAGGGTCGTCGTCCCCATCTCCGTCGGCGTCATCACTATCTTCAGATTCCATTGCTGAGACAGGTAAAGAATGGTAGTGGACCGCTCCGTTGGCAGTAACGGTGGGCAGGACCTCGTCTCCATCGCTGTCCACAAGGAAGTCGCGTACACGTTGCGGCGCAGCGGGTCCCATGTATTGCCTCATCTCTCTGCGTATCTCACGAAGTGCCTGGTAATGTCGATCAGCCGCCTCCTCCCATCGCTCGTGTCGAGTCAAGGCGTGGCGAGGCTCATTCAGCCGCCGAAGGTATGCCACAATGTTGAGGCGCCCCTCAAGAGAAGTGCCCCAGGCAACCGTGCAAATATGACGAGCGAGTTCGTCGAGTGTGCCATCCCAACCAGAAGAATCCACCCATTCCATCGCATCTAATTTGGCGCGCACGTACGGGATGCACCACAGCCACCAGTCAGCACGGCCACTCTCGGGATCATCCAGGCGCAAGACCCAGCGCGTAGCCCTCGAGGCAATACCTTCGGCAAAGACAGCTGGTGGGGCATCCTCCGCAGAGGTAGAATGTGGATGGCCAGCAAGATTCAGAACAGGAGTTCCAGGTGACGGCGTCGACAGCGGAGGGGTGGCAGCGCTAGGGCACATCAGCTGTTCAGGAAGAGCAGGGTCCTCTCGAACAGGGAGCCCACCAGCACGAAGGCGGTCGACACGCTTGATGGTCGCTCGATATTCACGCTCGAGCCGTGCCACATCCACCTCACATGTGGTTGGGACAGTCAGCGTCGCTGCACGGACCGCGGAGAGCGCCACGGTGGCGGTCAGCGGCCACGAGAACATGGATGCCGCAGGCTGCGGCGAGGTTGCCGCGGGAACGGGCGCCCGCACGTTCACGTCCTGCCCTGAGGGCAGGGCCTCGCACTGAGCCAAAGCGCCAGCAGACAAGGGCACAGGGAACTCTGGCTGGAGAGCAGGTTGGCCGTCTTCATCCAAGCCCGTGGGAGAACCCGAAAGAGCACCACCGCGCACCGAATAACTAGGCCACACATCGTCGTCAGACGGAGTGGGTGGGACCAGGCCAGGGATAGGGGCCGCGGCGTCGGAGCTCACACTGGTGGTGGACGAGGAAGTGAGCACATCCGACTGAGGCTGCCTGCGGCGGATCGCCTGGACATCGGGAGGAGGCTCCCACCGTTTCAACTTGTCCGAAGGTCTGGCCAGACGAGAGGTGCGGACGGCGGCCTCAACATAACCGCGTAGCTGACGAGGAGTCGACACGAGCGCACCCTGCCGAGCATGGTTGAAGACCTGGTAATAGACATAGAGAGCCTCGAAGTGGTCAGGGTGGGGATGGGTAAGGCCAAGACGCTGAGCAAGGGGACGAGGCAGGGCACGTTGTAGTCCCTTGCTGACTGCCTGGTACAGTTTAGGGCAGCGGAGATAATGCTGCTGCCGATCTGGGCCAGGGCATCCGAAACGGCAACGAAGTTTACCCCGTGGGTGGATAATCCTATAGGACGTCAGCCATCCATGCCCCCAAGTCCGTAAGGCCGCCATAGCCCAGCTTTGCGGGACCAACGCCAGAAGCTCCTGAATAGCGGGCCAGTGAATCTGGTTGAGGAAGGGGTGGTAAGCCGTGAAGAGCGGGGTTAAGTGGCGAATCAGCATAGCGTGCAGAGGTTTGTGCATACACATATTCTGACCCAGTGAGCGAGCAGCCGCACGTTGCAGCTTGGGTCTTCGTGTCGTAACCTCAGCTTCCTCACGAATAGCCGAGCGAGCAGCAACAAGCAGGGGCTCCTGAGACCTCACGTGGACCAGCTCAAGGTGTTCGACGAACGCAGGGGATTTCCAGAAAGCTGGATAAACACGAGAGCGATCCATAGAACCCAACGGGATAGCATCAAACTTCCCCTCCACGACCTCTCTGTGCCAAAGCGAAGCCGTCTGCCGCAGCAGCCGCAGGTATTTCTCATAGCCCTGGAAGGTGTGAATAGCAGCACGAAGGTGAGCAGCAGTAGCATGGGCAGCCCACGATGGGATCTGAGGTCCACCCCAGGCCGGGAGCTCCAGGACCGATTCGTTCGAAAAGAGGCCGAGGGGAGCTCGAAGAACTTGGGCGATAGCACCACGTTCAATGGGCAGAAACCATTCAGGCATAGGAAGGAATTGTGCCACATAGGCCAAACAAGGATAAACACGCGTGCGGTATAAGATACAGTTGGTACAGACCGACGCAACCCCACGTCCCAACATCCGAGAGCGAGATCGTGCCTTCATGAGCGGGCCCCTCCAGTTCATGTCGACCGTCGCATCAGGGCCCAAAATCATCCCAAGATAAAGTAACCACCCCTCAACAGCAAAGCCTGACCAGGCACCCGCGATCGAGGCCAGCTGGGCCTGGGTCATAGTTTTCATGGTTTCGGTCATGCCGCCTACGAGAGGGACCAGGGTGCACTTGCTGATCTTAATCTTGAGGCCCGCAATCTTTTCCATGACCCCAAGGACCCGCACCAGGATACGCAGAGAGGCCAGCTCATACAGGACAGCGCCTAGATCATCGGCACAAGCACGACATATCCCCAGCCGACGATGCTCGATGCTCCGCTCGAGGTCGGCCAGCATGGGAGAGGAGGCGAGAGCATATAAAGACCCCGAGAGACCACAGCCCTGGATGATGCCCGAGCGGATCCAGAAGATGGTCGCGTAGCGTCCCCCATCATGGACCACACCTTCCACTGCCAAATACATCCATCCCACGAAAGCAAGAACCTCGGCGGGGAGCCCAAGAGAGCCCAACAGTTGTAGCAGGAAGGCCTGCGACAAGCTCGGAAAGGCCTGCCCGTAGTCGAACCCGACGAGGACAGGGGAACGGCGCTCAGCAAGGGGATGTTGAGATGCAAGCCGAGCATGGGCATCGAGCTCAAGCACGTTATAGCAGAAATTCCGTCCTCTGATGAAGCCTCTCTGGGAAGCAGGTGCCACGGCTTGGACGACAGGCTCGAGGACCCGATTCATGACCGAGCTCAGGATCTTAACGTCGGTGTTTCGCAGCCCCAGGACCCGTATCTTATCAGGAGACCGAGAACATACCCCAGACGGCTGATCTGAGTCGTCAACACCTTTGGGGAGAAACGCCTGGAGGGTGACGCTGGCGGAGGCGAACAACGACTGACCTTGGCATAGCCACCCGAACATTCTGGCCAGGTGCTGGGCGCCATAGTCGCACGCCGACCAGGCCGCGTAGGGCAGCCCGTCGACACCAGGAGCAGAGTGACGGGCACGCCGAAGAACCTTCCGAAACATTGAGGTCAGAGGACAGTGCAGGTCTATGTCGGAGGCCTTGGTGAGGAACCTATCGAGGTACATCTGGGTCATGACAGGGTGGGGCTCTTTCCTGGAGAAGACAGGGGTCCAGTAGGCCGCCAGGGCCGCAGTGCGCTCCCGAACCTCAGAGATGGGGCCCTCTGGGGTGTTGACCGCGGACAGAATCAGGCGCTTCGAAAACGGGGCCCATATGGAGGCCTTCCTCTCGAGAGCTCGCAAAAGCGTGGCCGAACTAGGCCGCCAAGCTGAGGAGGAGCCTGAGGGAGCACGATCAGCAGCAGCAGCAGCTAGCTCTTTTTCATATACCAGCCGATGTACTCCAGCAGCCCACTGCTCGAAGGACGGGGCGTGGCGCAGCGAGACGACCTGGCCGTCGACCGTCAGAGCGTCGGCGGCGTGCTGGGAGGTCTCGATGAGCTTGAGGGCGAGGGCAGCATCTTGACGCCACACAGCTCGCGCTATCCCACGAGCAACCAGCTGCAGCGTCCCAGGCAAGTCTGGGGCCGAATAGAAGAGGATGTTGCGGGCCTCCCTGGCGACCTCCTTCATCATGTACTTATAGTGCTCTGTGGCCACAGGTGGACTCCATCGAAGCAAATCCTCATCACTATCAGCAACCATTCCTCGGAGTCGGCGCTGAAAGGCAACAGAGGTGAAGATGTGCTTGGGTATGGGCCGCTCAGAGGCAGGACGCGCACCACGAAGTCGCAGCCGAACCGCAAGAGCAGCATGATCAGAGATGCCCTGGGAGCTCAGGTGCTCTGGCGTGTCCACCGTGTTGACCTCGGTCATGAGCTGACACATCATCCAGCCTGTGGCAGAGCAGAAGAAGCGGTCGATGATGTTGATGGAATTGGTGAACTTGCAGAAGTGGGTAGCCGCTTTCGAGTTAACTTCCATCATCTTGCCAAGTGTAGCAGCCCAAAGTGGAGCATGAACCTTATGATCATGGGTCTGCTGCCGCTGCACATCAGTAGGTCGGTGAAAGATAAGAGAAGAATCAAAACTGTAGTTGAGGTCCCCCAAGACAACCACAAAGTACGAGAGGGGGTTATCAGCAGCGCGACGCAGAGCACAACCGATCTGCTCACAGACAGATTGTACCTCACCCTTGGTCAAGCCGTGATTGTGAACGTTGAAGATCACCAGCTGTGTATGCCCAAGTGCCACATCAACACGAAGCACCCTGCCTCTGACCAGAGGCACCGCACAGCTACTGACCGAAGTAGATGAGAAAGGTGGAAGAATGACGGCAACTCCCCCAGAGCCGCGGACAACCTCTCCATCATCATCTTCACAAAAGCTACTGTGAACAATGGCCGTGGAAGAAAGCCTTGTCACAAAGTCGTTCAACTCAAACCGATCTGCATGCACTTCTTGGAGAGCCAAGATGGATCGCCCAGGCTGCAGTCTGCTTAGGTAAGATAGCTTAGGCGAGGCCCTCGCCCCACCAAATTGAAGAAGAGCACGTGCATTCCAGGTCATGAATGTGAGGCTGGCTGTGATCTCTCCGCCGACCTGCCCCACTGGAAGCACAAACATACTAGTAATGGCGTCAAAGACACCACTGGGTGGCCGTCGGCGCAGCGGTGACGTTTCGAATGGCTCCCTGAAGGTCCCGACGGTCAAGGCCAAGGGCGCGGATCCCCACGTCGTTCCAAGAGATCTCAGGAGGTTCGTCACCTGGCCGTGGAACAAGACGAAGGATGTCGGTGTAGTCAGACTTGAGAACGCTCCGCTCCCGATCGACATACCACCTCCTCTGGCTGTCAATCTCCATGAGGGAAGAGCGGACCTTACGAAGGAGCATCTCGCCACGAACTTGTTTCGGCGACTTGTCGGGACCGAAGTGAAGACGGGCTGGATCAGCACCTTGAGCAGGGCACTGGAAGACCCGCCAGGCGCCGTCCGTCTTGAGGTTAGCAAGGGCCTTTTGCACCCGGCGGGAGGCAAGTCCGATCGGCCCAGAAAAGCAGACGGCAAACTTTTTTGAGGGAAGCGGCGTGAGGGCCTTGATCGTGTACGAGTCACCCTCAGAGAAGTTGAGCTCACCCATGAAAGAGTTGACCACCTCACGGACGCCAGCCAGACCGACGAGCTTGGACGAGACCACAATGACCTGCGACGGATCGATCTCGCGGTCGAAGCCAGGCGGGGCAGGTGGCCGCGAAGGTAGCTGTCGGTCCAGCTCATTCTGGCGGCGAAGCTCCTCGACCTGCTTCTGTAGCTCAGCCAGCTGAGTGGCGTGGGCCTCGATGTCCCGCTCGGTGTAATCGACCCGACGGCTGAGGGCATCATGCTGCTCTTGAAACTGGCGCTGCATAGCATCGAACTGTGGGCGCACCGAGGCCATGACCTGCTGATCGATGGAGGTGTGCTGCGAGGAGAGCTGCTTCTGCAATGTGGCGAGCGTGGCCAAGATAGGGGCGTTCGACTGCTGGACGGAGTTGGTGACGGCCGTGGTAACGATGTTGTCGAACTCACTGCGCAGCTGCAGGAATCTCGCGGAGATGTCGGCATGGTAAAAGGCCCGAGTGAAGGCGGCTTGCTCCTCCTCATCACCCCAGTCAGCAGCACCACCAGCAGCAGCCTGAGCCCGCGAGAGAACGCCAGCCCCTGCCGCCGCGGCCCATGGGTCGAAGTGCCCAGCAGCGGGGCCATGCGGGGTGGCGTGCGGGTCGGGGCGCATCTCCTGCGACGGGAAGGTAGCGGCCATCTCCAGGTCTGCAGCCACTTGTGCCCGCTTGGCATCATCCCACTCCTCGTGGGGCATAGCCTGAGCCCCATGGCTGGAGGCAGCACCCCGAGATGCGCCCTGTGCTGCAGGGTCGGGGCCCCGATGCGAGGCAGCAGCACCAGGAGAAGGTGGGACGTCCCAGCCAGAGCCACGAGTACGGCCAGCACGGCGAGCACGGCGAGGAGGCTCAGGAGCAGGTCCAGCGGTGCCGTGGGAGGACGGCCGAGCGCGAGCGGCACGACGGGCTCCTCGGCTGCCACCGCTCCGAGAGGCAGAGCGGCGTGGCTCCTCAGAGGAATCACGGCCACCAGAGGAGGCGAGCTCCGTATCAGCGTCATCACCACCATCGAGACGATGTGCAGCAGGGTGCGGGCGGTCGCAGGTGGCAGGGCCCATGGCGCCGCAGAGCACGTCGTTGGAGCCAAAACTGGGAGCGTGCTGGGGCGCACGACAGGTAAGTGAGAGGCGTCCTGGCCTCGGAAGGTTCGGGCCTCCCTGTCGCCTGCAACAAGGCTGAAGCCCCAGGGCAGGTTTCAACCTTGAGCCAAAATGGCTTGAGCCAAAATGGCTACGGAGGAGGTGAAGGAGGAGGAGGACAGGGAGGAGGGGGAGGAGGAGGAGGAGGAGGAGGAGGAGGAGGAGGAGGAGGAGGAGAAGGAGGAGAAGGAGAAGGAGGATAGGGGGAGGAGGAGGAGGAGGAGGAGGAGGAGGAGGAGGAGGAGAAGGAGGAGGAGAAGGAGGAGGAGCATGCACGTCCCAGACCTTCCTGGGAGAGGCTCGGCGCTGAGGCCCGCACGCCGGGAAGCAGATCAGGCCGACGATGGTCTGGGGGGCCGGCGGGGGGAACGGCGGGCCGCGCCACCGTCGCCAGCGTCGTGGCCGCGGTCGGGGGCGGCAACGACAACGACGACGACGACGACGACGACGACGACGATAACGACGACGACGACGACGACGACGACGACGACGACGACGACGACGACGACGACGACGACGACGACGACTATTACGACGACTACGATTACGACGACGACGACGATTACGACGATTACGACGACGACTATTACGACGACGACGACGACTTTCCTCGGCAGAAGGGGCTATGACACATGAAGGCCAGTGACTGCCTACTATACGGGAGTCGAGGCTACTCGTAGTTTACAGAACGGTGCAATTAGAACCCGCCGCCAGGGCGGTCACCTTTCAGTTAATCAGTCAGGGGGTGTTTGCGCGGTGCACACTCAAACCAACCATGCAGAGCACGTCGAAGACATCGACGACGACGACGACGATGACGACGACGACGACGACGACGACGACGGCGGCGGTGGCGGCGCCAGCGCCGGCGGCATCAGCTCAAGCAGCCGGTTTTCCTGGCGCCTTCCGGCGCCAACGCATCTCGCAAAGCGCCCGGCGGCGGGGCCGAAACCAGACGCACGCAGCAGAATTCGTCCCCCCATTTTCCCTCTTTTGGTCTTGCCAGAAGCGCCCCTGGCCCAAGGTGCCCCCAGGATTTCCAAGGATGCCCCCGCGGCCTCCAGAGGACCTCTCGCGAGGCCCAGGGGGCCCAAAGGGTTCCAAAATGCAGCGAAAAGCTGGGGGCACCTTGGGCCAAGGGCTTAGTAGGCCCCAGAAACGGCAGGGCCGTGTTTTTACTGTTTCCGAAAAAATGTCCTTTGAAAATGGAAACGGCAAAAAAACCACGACCAAAAACGGCAACAAAAACGGCTCCAGGATTGAAACCGGAACGGGAACCCGTGAAAGAACGGCGACGGAACCGGTAAAACAATCGGCGTCGGAACCGGCAAAAAAACGGCAAAACGGAACCGGTAAAAAAACGGCCCTGTCGTTTGCAGGGCCCACCAAGGCCAGGGGCACCTTTCGCAACCCCCGACCTATCTCGCCTCTTCGCCCGATCCAAGGAGCAAGGGCGACCCTGGCTCGACGTGCCCCCGCCTTGGCTCTTCGCACCGCTTTGGAGCCCCTGGGGCCATCCAGGCGCGTGCCCGGGTCCCCTCCCACCCTCCTCCCCGTCTTCCTCCTCCTCCTCCTTCTTCCTCCTCACTCTCAGCTCCTTTTCACTCTTCCTCGTTCCTCCTTCTCCTCCTCCTCCTCCTCCTCGTCCTCCTCCTCCTCCTCCTCCTCCTCCTCCTCCTCCTCCTCCTCCTCCTCCTCCTCCTCCTCCTCCTCCCCCTCCTCCCCCACCCTTGGGGACAGGGCCGCTTCCAGCATAGAAAGGGAAGAGCTGCGTAATCAAAACATCTTCCAGAGGTCTGCAGGGGACTTCGTGCAGGTCGGCGCTCGGGACCTCGCTGCTGGCGCGCGGCGCGGCGCCGGCGGCGCCGCCAGCGGGGCCCAGCGCCGACCCAAGAGATCTGCGCGGACCTCTACAAGCTGGTGGCAATGCCGACTCTTCGTCTCGCCAGCGCTCGGGCGTCCGTTCCCGGTGCCTCTCTTCGATTTCGCGCGTGGTTTTGTTTGCCGGACGATCCAGGATGCTCCTCGGTGGTCCTCGCCGGGAGAAGCAATGTACGCGTCTGAGCGGTGCCCAAGTCGTCTTCGACAGACGCATCGCGATGCCCATGACCTGGCAATCGGGCCGAGGAGACACCCCGCCTCGTGCTCCTGACCCGCCGAGGCGCCCTCGCGACGTGAGGGGCCTCGTGAGAGAACGCCGCTGCAGGTCAAGCCTCATCATGCCAAGGACATCCGTCCGGCAAAAGCTAAAACGGATCCGGGAGCCGTGGATCTGGCGCGTGGGCACCGGATCCACGACGGATCGGGGAGAGCGTGCCCCCAGACAGGGGATCAGGGCCGCCTCATGAAAGGGAGCGCTCCAGTTCTGCAAGGAGGCGGGCCAGGGCCCGAACATGTGCACATCCACCGCCTGCCGAGGCGAGGTCCCCGAAGATCGATCCCCGGGGCGGTGCATCCTGCTCCGCCGCCTCCTCCTCCTCCTCCTCCTCCTCCTCCTCCTCCTCCTCCTCTTCCCCCTCCCCCTTCTCCTCCTCCTCCCTCCCTCCTCTTCCTCCTCCTCCTCCTCCCCCTCCCCCTCCTCCTCCTCCTCCTCCTCCTCCTCCTCCTCCTCCTCCTCCTCCTCCTCCTCCTCCTCCTCGTCGCGATGGCCGGCTTTGTATTTTTCGCGCGGCCCGGCGTCGCTGAACCCCTCAGCGGCCCGCGGCCGTCTCCGCCCGCGCGGGCGGCGCGCGTCTGGAGAGCTCCGCCCGCAGGCTCGCGATGACCCTGCCCTGCTCGTCCAGGCGCCTGCGCAAGAGGGGGCGGGCGGGGCGGGGAGGGGGAGGAGAAAGAGGAAGAGGGGGAGGGGGAGGGGGACAAGCTAGGTGCGCTCGCGTCATATCTGACATCCTACCCCTCCCTCCCATCCCTTACCATGGCGCAGATCCCCTCTCTACTCGCACAGTCGGATGTCGAGCAGGGCAATGATCCCGAAAGGGTACGCGATGCATTGTAGAGCACGGCATGGCATGGCGTAGAAGAGCACCGCAAAGCGTAGTATCAACCTAGCATTGCATTGCATGCCGTGGCATGGCACGGGAAATGACGCCAGCGCTGCAGCGGGAGCACGAGTCGAAACGAGCGGAAGCGCGGAAATGAGGCCAGCGCTGCAGCGGGAGCACGATTCGGAACGAGCGGAAGCACGGAAATGAGGCCAGCGCTGCAGCGGGAGCACGATTCGGAACGAGCGGGGCCCGAAAATGAGGCCGGCGCCTCAGCGAGAG
>CAUYUJ010014155.1:292500-341308 GCA_963575745.1 Prorocentrum cordatum
CGGGGCCCGAGGTCCCGATCAGTACTGCCCTTGGCATGGCCGTCGGCAATCACCCCGTGTGCCACACCACTGTACGCTGTGCACAATACCTTAGGAGGCAACTACTGGGAGGTTTTCATCGGAAAAACTAAAGAGGATTAAACCCCATTTGGGAGCTGTTACGCCGGAATGGGCCTTGGATTAAGCCGGATTAGCGGGATTAAGCGGGATTAAGCCGGCTTAAGCGGGATGAAGCGGGATTAAGCCGAATTAGACCGGATTAAGCCGGATTTCGGACCAGGGGAAAAAACAGAATTTGACCTCCCAAGAGTTGCATCCGAAAATACATATGTGCATGAGCGCGCGCACTCCAAGTCCCTTCCTTATTCATCGCCCCAAAAAAACCCGGACCCCCCTCCGAATGCGACCTAGTATTCCGGACCCCCCTCTTCGACGGGGCGCCTTAATAAAGCAGACCCCCTAAGCTCCATTCCAAAAAAAGCGCCCTAATAAACCTGGCCTCCCCAGCTACAAAACAGGCGCCTTAAAAGACCGGACCCGGGGAACGAGTAACGAGGGATTTGGAGTATCCAACGAATGTGGCCGAGCAACGTGCGCTCGGTTCGGGCCAGGCGAAAGGGGGGGATAGCAAAGGGGGGGCTTGAGAATCAGCTCGCGTGGCTGATTCTCCCAGCGCCTCCCGGCGCCAGAGGCGGCCATGTATCGAGGAAGGGGCCCCCCTTTCCCAATCCCCCCCTTGCGTCCAGCCCGACAGAGGCGGGCGCCCCAGAGGGGGGCGTCCCAGAGGGGGGGCATCCCAAGTGGGGGGGGGGAGGGCCAGGAAGGGGGCTCGACAGTGTATACAGCCCGAGGCACGCGCTCGGCCTGGCGGGGGACACGGGACGTACCGCGACAAGAGCAAGAGCCCCAGAAAAGCAGCGGCCAGGGTCATGATACTCCCCCCTTTCCCCCCTTCGGGGGGCGAGACCTGGGCATATTTCCGCTGCTCCTGGCCGGGCCCATCCTGAGACCAGAAGCGGCGTACCCAGACCCACGACGTCATGATTTTTTCATGGCGTCGACCCCCAGAGATCTCGACCCATTCCCCGGGACCGGTTTTGCATCCTGAGTCGTTTTTTGACGCTCCCGAAGCCCAGTGAGGGGCCCCAGAGGCCGAAAATTAGGAAAAACCTCCCGTCATGAATTTTTCATTACTCGACGGGGTCTGGGTATGCGTCCGGCCCGATCGGTGGGCATCTGCGAGGGCCCCTGGGGGCCGAGCAAGAGGGCAGAACGCCTCCCGTCGTGGCTGCATGCCGCGGCGCGCGGGCAGGTCGGGGCCCGGGGTCCGCGAGCCGGGGTCCGCGAGCCTGCACGGGAGGACGGCGGCGCCCATGACTATAAGTCGGGCCGTGTCCCTCCACAGGAGGAACACGCAAACAGAAATAGGAGGATGATTTTCTTGGCGTATGTTTGCATGTGTTTTTCAAGTAGGCCTGCCCTATAGGAGTTCGATTTTTTCCCCCAGGGGGCAGGACCACGGTTACCTGTTTATCTGGCTGAGGCAGCTCCAGCGGCCGCCTCTTCTCTCCCCCGAACTCGTTCCAGGAGGGCCTTCATGCGAGGGGTCTGTGGGAGGCTGTCTAGCCTCGCACTCAAACGACCTACCTCTTGAGGAGGGGGTAGGTTAACAGCATACTGCATGTACCCCACTCCTCGCCTCGACGACTGTGTCACTCGTGCGGAAGTTTTGCGCGAGTGAGGGTGGAGGCCTGAATAAATTCTCTTCAATGCAATGGTCGCCCCAGCAATCTTGCGCTGCCGGCATTCTCGACCTAACAAAAAACATCGCCGTGTGGTATACGCACCACATGTCGTGCAAAAATACAAGACGGCTTCGCTCGCCCTGCCATTCATGTCAGATCTAGTGACAACAGAGTGGGCTAAAGTGTGGCCCGTGTCGAAACTGAAAACTTATTTCCATGTTTTGCTCGGTCTAGGACAGCCAAGCAAAGGTCTGCTCTCAGCATACTTACTGATCAATAAACATATTATGCACCTGGCTCTGCCTTCATCATGCTTATCCCAGCAATGCCACCCCCCAGACTTGAGGAACCTTGCCCGCGGTCCTGGGGGGTGGGGCGCTCGAATTTTTCCTTCGGAAACACACAGAGAACTTTGGCCAACACGCGGGCCGCGAAGGCTAACTTATCCAAGGAAATATTAAGCACATCCGAGAACTGGGGGGAAGGCGAAGGGTGGAGGGAGAGGGAATGCTTGGCGAGGGCGTCTGCGCTCCAGTTCCCCACAGCGATTCTTCTCTATCCAACGGGGAGGGAGTCGATGACACTTCTCGCACGATGTGCAGGCGTATGACGAACTTCGGGCATATGATCCCGTTCTTCGTGCAGCAGAGCTCCTCTCCTCATTCCTGCATAACGATGCCGCCTATCCACTTGATGTGACGCGTCGGTCATGCATAACTTCACTACCGTCATGCAGTCGCTGTATCCAACGCCCGAGTAGGGAACAAAGAACGGGATCAGTGACATTGCCTGGTGCTCCGCCACCTGCGGTGTCTGGGGCAAGACGTCCCAGACGGTTCCTATGGCATAAGCAACGATATCCTCTTCAGGGCCTAAAAGGATCCACGCGTAGGCGGCCCTTGAAAGTTCTCGGATTGTGTGCCGTGCACACGATCCGTCCATACAAACATCACATCCCCTTAAGTCGATACTCCCCCAGGGCACTTCCTCCTTCTGCGGGTTGAAGAGGCGAGGGTTGGGGTCGGTGTGGGGGGGAGGGTGGCTGGTTTCGGGGTGTTCCATCTTGAGCTCATCCCAAAAGCTCCTGCATTCACTTTCGGCCGCCTCTTGGAGCCACCCTGCATTACCTCCCGCAACTTCAAGGCGCACAGCAACTACCTCAGGGTGCTGGCGCTGCCAAGCTCTGTGCCTGACCGAGTCAGGTTATCCGCAAAGTGGACATCGTCCATCACTGGCGTATCTTGATGCTCGTGCTCCTCCACGGGTCCATGCACCTCCACAGAAACAAGAGATGGCAATGTATTTTCCTGCTGAGAGAGCTTTCGGGATCCAGGGCCCAGGAGCTTTTGGAGCGGTTCAACAGCAACTCTGGTCCCAGGGAAAGGCGGGGAAAGCGCGGCCAGCTTACGTTCGTGACCTCGTTGGGTGGCTAACATCAACAAATGAGCAACCATGGACGGGGACGTGTAGGCCAAATGGATTTCCCTGCCGTAGTCATCCTCCCACGTGAGGGCAGATGTGGCGCACCATCCAACTCTGAATAGCGACAGGTGCATGCGTTGAATCGGCCCACGGGAACTCCTCCAACTGACCTGGTTGTTAAACGGCACCGCGCACCACATCTGGCATATCTGCTTGACGTTATAGTGAGACGTGACGGGGTCCGTGACCGCAAGCCACACAATATGCGCCCAGTGCAGGGCTGGTGCAACGCCCGCCCTCCAGACAGGGTCCCCTCCGAAACACAGTTTAGCAGTGAGCGAGCACCCTCGATGCCGAGGGACGCGATACGACAGCATGACACGGCGAGCTTGTTGCAACTCACTGTCACTCATGCCAACAATCGCTGATCCGAACGTGGCCGCGGGCTGGAGGCCCGCCACATATATCTTGCCGAAACCCTACTAATTGGTTCGTTGCGCCCCCCCCTTTTCCAATGCCCCCCCCTAATTCCCTATGGCCCCCCCTGCCCCCCCCCTTTTGCCAATGGCACCCCCCCCTTATTTCCAATGACACCCCGCAGCTATTTCCAATGGCGGATCCTATGGATTCCTATGGATTCCTATGAGCCGCTTGCCCTTGCTTGCTCTTGCGTGCTCTTGCGTGCTCTTGCTTGCTTGCTCTTGCATGCTTCTATCGCTTGCTTGCTCTTGCTTACTTGTTAGTGCTTGCTTGCGATCGCTTGCTTCCGCTTGCTTGCTTGCGCTTGCTTGATGTTGCTCCTCCCGTCCTCCTCCCGTCCTGCTCCCGTCCTCCTTTCGTCCTCCTCACATCCTCCTATCCTCTTATCTATTTGGAATCAACGCTGGCGGAGATTGAGCCTTTGGGATATTTATGATTTGTCTTCCAAAATCCGCCTGTAGGGGAACATACCCGACCAAAACCTATGACCATGACTGAACGCAAAAACGTGGGGGCCGATCTTGACCGCTGTCCATCACGGTCATCGTCGATCCGTGGAACATCCTCGCGAATCGGCGACGGCCTGCATGGACCATGGCCAAGACCGGCGTCGACAAGGTCCCGCGACAGCTTGGTCCTGGTCATCGTCCTCCTGATGACTTTGTTTACACGGGGTCCCCGGATGACCTGGCCCTTTCCCCAGGAAGGGCGCTTCATCCTGGGCGGTCGTTTGACGGTCCCTGGGCCAGGTAGGGACCCTCAGAGGCCCAGGTAGAGGCCCAGTCCCGATTCTTTCAAGACGCGAGCATGTCAGGGCCCTCGTGTCACGACTCGGCTCGGGGGGCCGCTCGGAACGATGCGGGCACCCCGAGGACGCCCTCGGCGAGGCGCAGCTGCTGGAGAGCACCCCAAGGCTGGGAAACCCGCCGAGAACTGATGAAGACGAAGGGGAGAGGCTAAAGGAGGAGGAGGAGGAGGAGGACGACGACGAAGAGGAGGAGGAGGAGAAGGAGGAGGAAGAGGAGGAGGATGAGGAGGAGGAGAAGGAGTAGGAAAAGGAGGAGGAGGAGGAGGAGGACGAGGAAGAGGAGGAGGAAGAGGAGGAGGAGGAGGACGAGGAAGAGGAGGAGGAGGGGACCTCGAGTTTCGAACCCTCGAGGGCGGCCCAGCCTCCGGAGGAAGCGGACCATCTCCGCCACGTCCTTGGGCGTCGCGCAATGGGGGGGCGATGAATGGCGAGGTGGCAGCGAGGGCCCCAAAGGGGGCCTTTCGGGCCCGACAAGCGCACCTTTCTCCCTTCAGTGGCAACTCGTGGGAGCCTCCAGTACCATCTTTCGGCTCTTGCGAATCGACGTCCGTCGACGCGAAATCGACGCTTGTCGACGCTAGCTCTTGGCGCCAATCGACGCCAGCCGACGCTGAATCGGCACTAGCTCGTCCGCTCCCAGACGCCCATCGACGCTAGAGACAAAGCTAAAGAGGGTACGCCAGGCTCCCATGACTTGTTGCCGAGTTCTCCCCCCCCTATCTTGAACAGGGACCGACCTTCCCGGCAGTCCTATAGTCCTACCACGAAGTGTTCTTAGAACCCAAAAATGTTCTAAGAACAAAAACAATGTTCTTAGACCATAAACCCGACGTGTTAAAACAAAGACAGACTCCGCCAGAAATGTTCTAGGAACATTTCGTGGGAACCACAAAAGGTTCTTAGAACATTGTTTGGTAGGACTATGGGCGAGCCAGGACGCTTCGCCACTGCTTGACATTCAGCGACGTCCACTGTCCATCTCGCGCCTGCCCGCGTCGCCAGGCGGCTGCGCCTGCGGCCGCAGCAGCGCGGGGGGGGAGGGGGGAAGCAACCCAGACCCCCGACGTACCGATCTTTTCATTGCGTCGACCCCCAGAGGTCCCGACCCTTTCCCCAGGACCTGCTCTGCATCCCGAGTCGTCTTCTGACGCCCCCGAGGCCCGATGAGGGCCCCCGGAGGCCGAAACTTGGGAAAAACCTCCCGCCATGATGTTTTTTGGACGCCCGAGTTATCCGGGGTAACTCGGGTCCGGGGTAACTCGGGTTTGGGTTCCCGAAAAACGAACCCGAGTTAACCCTGACCCGAATTACCCCTGATGATTCGGGGCTCTGGACGCCCGAAATATCCGGGGTAACTCGGGTTCGGGGTAACTCCGGTTTGGACTTCCGAAAAAAGGAACCCGAGTTAGCCCTGACCCGAGTTACCCCTGATGATTCGGGGCTCTGGACGCCCGAGTTATCCGGGGTAACTCGGGTCCGGGATAACTCGGGCTCGGATTCCCGAAAAACGAACCCGAGTTATCCCTGACCCGAGTTACCCCTGATGATTCGGGGCTCTGAGAAAATCGGTGCGATCGCTTTTTTCGTCGTTTTCGGCCCCTGGCGGCTCCCACGAAGCCCCAGGACCGGCAGAGCACGACTCGAGGTGGCAGAACGGGTCCTGGCAAAGTGGTAACACCTTCCAGGGACCGCGTACAATCAAACACATCCGCCTAGCCCCAATTGCCGGGGGTGCAATATGGCATGCGGGTGGCTGCCCCCCTCCTCCTTTCCCCCTCCCCTGGGTTCTGAAAGCCGATGAGAGAGAGAGGGGCCAGAGGGGGGGGGGGGGCGAGCTGCCAAACGCATCCCCAGGGCCTCCTGAGCTTCAAAATCTAGAGTCCGTGGTCTCCAGGATGCCCAAGGATGCCATCTAAGCTGCCTCAAGCTGGGATCCAACACGCCAGGGAATCCTCAACGACGACCAAGACGGCTTCACAGACGACCAAGATTGCCCAAGAGGCTTCACAGACGACCAAGACTGCCCCAAGAGACGACCCCCGAGAGGATCTAAGGAAGCAAAAACTCAAAATCCTGCGGGAAGATGTGTATGCTTAGCACACTCCCGTTTTTGGTGTTTACAGCGTCCAAGACGTCTCAAAAGGCCACCAGGATCGCTCCAGCACGGCTCAGGAAACCCCCAAGCGGGCCTCAAGGCGGCCAAAGAAGGCTCCAAGACGGCCCAAGAGGCGCCCAAACTGGCCCAAGAGAACCTCATCATGGGTCCCAAGAGGGGGCCAAGAGAGGCAACTCGATCTGACATTCCCGGCCCTCAGCCCCAAGAGGACCCCCGAGGCCGCCAGCAGAAGTTCAAGAGGCCGGCAAGAGGCCCGAGGAGACCCCCGAGAGGCCCCCAGCGGAGGCCCCACCGAGGGTCCCCAAGAGGCCGGCCCAGAGTCACCCCGTGGACGTTCGTCATTCTTCTAGGGTTCGGCGGAATAGCATAAGTCTCTTGACAGAGGACATCGTACGACTGAGTCTGGGCGTTGCTGCTTTTTCGAAGCGTTCTCTCGGCTGGCTTCGGGCCCTGACCACAGACCCTGCATTCCAGTGCAGACCGCCCCCTGCCCGTCCAAAGAACCTCCCTTCCCATCTAAAAACACCCCTTCTCCGTCCACAAAGACCCCCCCTTTCCGTCCAAACACCCCCAAAGACCCCACCTTCCTGTCTGCCCACCCACCCCCCTTCTCGTCCAAAGGCCCCCCTTCCAATCCAAAAACCCCCCTCCCCGTTCAAGAACGCACCGTTCCCGTCCAAAGGCCCCCCATTCCCAACCGGGCACGAGGAGTCAGAGAGAAAGGGTGGAACGAGTAGGGGGAGGGGGGACGAGCCGAAGGGATCACGAAAGGAAGAATGGGGGAGGAGGGAGGGAAGGACCAAAGCAGAGGGCGGCAGAAGGGAGATGGAAGAAAGCGCATGGGGGGGGGGATGAGGGTGGTGGATGGACAGGAGAGGATAGCATGCAAGAGCGGGGATGAGGAGAAATAGGAATGCTCCTCCTCCACCTCCTGCTGCATTTCCTCCTCCTCCTCCTGCTCCTCCTGCTCCTGCTCCTGCTCCTCCTCCTCCTCCTCCTCCTCCTCCTCCTCCTCCTCCTCCTCCTCCTCCTCCCCCTATCTCCTTTTCTCCAGCTGCTACTTCATAGGACGCGCCTGGAACCAGCACCTCAATGAAACAGCTCTCCTCATCCTCCTTCTCCTCCTCCTCCTGCTCCTCCTCCCTCCTCCTCCTCCTCCTCCTCCTCCTCCCGTCTCCTTTTCTCCAGCTGCTCCTTCGTAGGACGCGCCTGGAACCCGCACCTCAATGAAACGGCTCTCCTCCTCCTCCTCCTCCTCCTCCTCCTCCTCTCCTCCTCCTCCTCATCCTCATCTTCCTCCTCCTCCTCCTCCTCCTCCACCCCTGTCTTCTTTTCTCAAACTGCTCCTTCATAGGACGCGCCTGGAACCCGCACCTCAATGAAACAGCTCTCCTCCTCCTCCTCCTCCTCCTCCTCCCCCCTCCTCCTCCTCCTCCCCACCGCCCCACCTCATCCATCTTGTCCTCCTCCCCAGCTCCTCGACCCTTCCGACAACAAACAACATAACCTCACTCCCCCCCATCCCCTGTTCCACCGACCTTTGCGAGCTCCTTCTCCACCGCTTCCTTCCCCTCCTACTTCCCCTCCGCCTCCCGTTCCTCCTAGAGGCCTCCTGGCGCGCCAAGGAATCCAAAATCCAAGGATGACGAAACGATATCAAAAAACGCAGATCCGTGAAACTTCCTCTTCCAGCACCGACGATGACGACGCCAACAGCCAGCGACCAAGGACGACGACGACGACGACGACGACGACGACGACGACGACGACGACTGACGAGCGGCGACTGTGACGACCGACGACGACAGACGACGGCAACCGACGACGACGACGACGACGACGACGACGACGACGACGACGACAACGACGACGACGACGACGACGACGACGACCGACCACGGCGCGGGGTCTTACAACGGGCGATGTCCGCGGCACCTAGCTGCCCCAGTACGCAACACGCAAATTGTAGTGTGCTGATGCGAAACTCAACACATAGACTGAAAACGTAGGTCTGGCGCGATCGGTTTCCCCAAACGTGGGCCAACACACATTGAGACAACACGCCGCGTGCCAACACGGAGGTTTTGAATACGGTGCGAGCTGCGTTTCAAAATGGGCGCATCGGACCAACTGCCGTCAAACCTGAAAGCAAGGATGCGCAAAAAGGATGCAGGCCCTTTGGACGTCCGAAACGATGTTTTTTCGAGCGGGGCTGGCTATCGCAAGTGCTCAGTGATGCACCGAAGGCGCAAGGATGCAAGGGCACCCTTGTGCCAGTTGCCCATGTGACTACCTGGTCCACCCCAACCTAACCCGAAGACCCACATTTCGGGTTGGAGGGCTGAAAGGTTCCACATGTGCGTGTGCTTTGTCAATGTTCGTCGACGCCCCCCCCTTCCGGGAATGGATGGCAACCTGGGGCCTTCGGGTTGGGGTGGGGTGGCTTTGTGGGTGGCGACCATGCTTATCATCGATGCCGACTGTAAGCTTCCTTACGATTGGGCGCCCGAGTTATCCGGGGTAACTCGGGTCCGGGGTAACTCGGGTTTGGATTCCCGAAAAAGGAACCCGAGTTAGCCCTGACCCGAGTTACCCCTGATGATTCGGGGCTCTGGACGCCCGAATTATCCGGGGTAGCTCGGGTCCGGGATAACTCGGGTTTGGATTCCCGAAAAACGAACCCGAGCTATCCCTGACCCGAGTTACCCCTGATGATTCGGGGCTCTGAGTAAGCTTCCTTACGACTCAGCCAGCGACGACCGCGGCGGCAGCGACGGCGACACCCTGCTGCGACGGCAGCCGCCGACCGACGACGGCCACCGACGGCCCGCGGCTGGCGACCGGCGGCGCCTGCCGCGCCCCCACGGCGCCGCTCTGCGAGGCGGCGCGCCCTGGGGCCGCGCGCGCGCGATCGCGCGCGCGGGGCGGCGCCGCCGACGGCCCAGACCCCCTCGGGTCGTGAAATAATAGCTACGGAGAAGACGTGTAGCACTTCTGCCCCCGCCGCTGCCCGCTGGGCTGCAGGCCCCGCAGCTGAGCCCGCCTCGTCACCGAGCGTGGACAAACGGAGCCTGCGAGCGGCCGACCAGCCCGGTCTTGGCCAGGACAGGGTGGGGGGTAAGGCTCGACAGCCCTTCCGGCGCGCAAGACAGCAGCGGGCCCCAGACGGCGCAGAGGGCGGAGCTGACAGCCGCCGTCCTACACGCGGTGAGCCTCGCCGCAGGCCCCATCGAGGCGATAACCGATTTGAGGTTGGTCATCAATGGGGTCGCGGCGTTCCGGGGGGGGGCGTGCCCGGCAGAGTGGGCGCATGCGGAGATCTGGGAGGTGCTGGCCCCGCACTGCCAGACTGGGCACTTCGAAGCGAGACGGGTCAAAGGGCATCTCGACGCGGCCAGCGCCAGGGCCCGAGGCATGGCCGAGGAGGACTGCCTTGGGAACGCCGCCGCCGACCGGCTGGCGGGAGCAGCCGCGCGCGCGAGGCTCCCGCCGCCCGCCCTGCTCGCCGGGCGGGGCAACCGACTGCGCGCCCTGGGCGTCGCGCAGCGGCTGCTGGCAGAGGTGGAGCTGGCGGCGCTGCAGCGCCGCTGGCGTGGCCCCTATAGGGCGCGCAGACCGCAGCGCCGGCGCCGCGGCGGGCGGGTCGCGCTCCCGCTCGGCGCGCAGCCAGGGATGTCTCGCCGCAGGGCCCAGCGGCTGGTGCTGCCGCAGCACCGGCGCCGCCAGGCAGCGCGGGCGGCGGCGACAGCAGGGCCCGGTGCGCCGCTATGTTCTTCGCGGGGCAGGCTTGGCAGATGCACGCCGCGCCGCACAAGGCCCCAGCGGGGCGGCATGCGCTGCGGGGCAGCCGCGCCCACGTGGCCGCGGCCGGCGGCGGCGCCGTGCGCGGTCTGGGGCGCGCGCTGCCGCCGCGGGCTGCAGCCTTGCCGCTGCTGCCCAGGGTCCGGGCTGGCGGCCGCGAGGCCAACTGGCGCGCGGCGCTGCGCGCGCGCGCCTGGTGCAGTGCCCCGGGGACGCCGGACTGAGTCGGGCTTCAGGCGGCCAGCGCGTAGGCCGCGCGCCGCCCCGCCCCATCGGCCCCTCCGCGACCGCCGCTCTCTGCCGCTGGGCTTCTTCGATGGGCAAAACATGCAGCAAGGACGGGTGGCAAGGACGCAAGACCCTCGGAGGCTGAAGCTGGGCTGCTGTGGGCGCTGGGCGAGCAGCGATAGCGGCAACGGAAGAGGCAAGGGCACAAGGGCACCCTAGATGAAGGTGCGCGTCCTTACTAAGCGCGTTGACTGCATGCTTTTGTTGCTAGTGTTCGGCCTCTGGAAGCCCTCCTCGGGCCATGGGACCGTCAAACAACGACTTGGGATGAAAAGCTGGTCCCAAGGAACTGTCGAGAGGTCGGAAGCCCGTGTCTCGAACAGATAACGGAACGCTGGATGTCTGGGTCGGGTGCGGTGTCCCTGAGGTCATGGCGATGCAGCTTGAGGGCAGCCAGCAAAACCGCCTCGTCTCGTGCCCACAAGGACCATCACGGGTCGATGCCGTACGAGACGCGGCGCAGAAAGACGGGGCCTGGGGCCCTGGTCGTGATCTGTCGCGATGTTGCATTTTTGTTGCCGACGTCGGCTCTCAAGGGTCGCATGTCCAGACCCCCCCCCCTCGAACGCCTCGAGGTGCCGCCCCAGGCACCGCGCGGGCGGGCGGGAGCGGCAGGAAAGAGCAGGGCGCCCAGCCTTCCGGGGCGCATCGCCTCCCCCCCCCCCCCCCGCGCGCAGGCCCCGCCCGCTCCCGCGCGCTCCCCAGACCCCCGACGTCATGATCTTGTCATCGCGCCGACCCTGGGAGGTCTCGAACCACTCCCCGGGACCGGTTTCTCAGCCCGAATTGTGGTTTGACGGTCCAGAAGCCGCAAACTTGGAAAAACATCCTGTCCTCCTTTTCCTCCTCCTCCTCCTCCTCATTTTCCTCCTCCTCTTGCGCCTTTTCCTCCTCCTCCTCCTCCTCCTCCTCCTCCTCCTCCTCCACCCCGTGCCAATGACCCCCCAGACTTCTTGGTTCTCGATGTGGTTGGGGACGCACGGGGCAGCCTTTAAGGATCCCTGCTGGGGTCCGACGAGCACCCCGACCACGAGGGCCAGGGAGTGGGGGTCGGGGCGACAAAGGCTTAATTCGGCCAGCGAATGCACGAAAGGAGCGTTCCATGGCTCGAGGCTGGGCCCGGGGATCCTGATTTTTCTCCCGATGATCGGGATCAGAGTTTGGGTTATGGAGGCAAAGAGCTACGGACTCACGAAGTTCGCACGTAACACAGCCGGTCGTTTCGACAGGAGCGACCAGGTCACACGTAGTTGAGCAGCTCCCTGCAGCAACCACCACGCAGGTGGCCAGTCTGTGTACCATGCTCACTGCTTGCCGCTGCTTAGCCTACGGGTCGGGGACTACGGACCACTGCACAGCAAGTTCGCGGTTGCCCCTGGCCCGCTGATTCGCCCGGACTAGCTTCCCATTCAGTATGCTGCCACCTCGCGCACATTGCCTAAAGGGTCGGGGACTAAGGACCACTGCGTAGCAAATTCACAGTAGCCCCCGACCCGCTGATTCGACTGGATCAGCCTGCCAGCTGCCGCGCGCGCAGCCATCGTCATGCACATCGCTATATCCGCCTGCCGCTGTTGCAGCTCTCGAGGCATTGCGCGAGTATGTGACGCACGATCGGGCATAGCAGAGCCTAAAACCACGGATAGGCCGGTACACCGAAAATGGGGATGTCAATCTTATGCTATTCCCGTTTGCCCGCCATGCACGACAACGCAAATGTCACGGAGTCGGTGCGCGGGCGATTTCCCGCCACTGCTTAGGAGAACACTCTCCTGAGCTCCCTGAGCGTGTCGTTCTTCTGACCCGGCACTGGAGTGCGAGCGTGAGGTGAGGAATAAATCCCGTCTCAAATGCAACCGCTTGCTGTTGAGGTTGCGGTTGCTTGTAGGCCAGAGCCCATCGAAAGCCGACGGGCTGGCATCCCCCAGAAACGGGTGAACTGGCTGTCGCGGACCGCTGGCGGTCCCTAGTCGAGGCACGGGGTGTAAAGATAATTGCGTTTCCTGCCCGTTTTCGGGCTCCGGGGCAAGGCCTTGCTAGGCCGTGTCTAACACCATTCAGCCATGCACGACAACACAAATGTTCATTGTACGTTTTATATGTGCTTACCGTTTGCGACTTTTCTTCCGATGATCGGGATCAGAGTTTGGGTTATGGAAGCAAAGAGCTACGGACTCACGAAGTTCGCATGTAACACAGCCGGTCGTTTCGACAGGAGCGACCAGGTCACACGTAGTTGAGCAGCTCACTGCAGCAACCACCACGCAGGTGGCCAGTCTGTGTACCATGCTCACTGCTTGCCGCTGCTTAGCCTACGGGTCGGGGACTACGGACCACTGCACAGCAAGTTCGCGGTAGCCCCTGGCCCGCTGATTCGCCCGGATCAGCTTCCCATTCAGTATGCTGCCACGCTGCCACCTCACGCACATGGCCTAAAGGGTCGGGGACTAAGGACCACTGCGTAGCAAGTTCACAGTAGCCCCCGACCCGCTGATTCGACTGGATCAGCCTGCCAGCTGCCGCGCGCGCAGCCATCGTCATGCACATCGCTATATCCGCCTGCCGCTGTTGCAGCTCTCGAGTCAGTGCGCGAGTATGTGAAGCACGATCGGGCATAGCAGAGCCTAAAACCACGGGTAGGCCGGTACACCGAAAATGGGGATGTCAATCTTATGTTGTTCCCGTTTGCCCGCCATGCACGACAACACAAATGTCACGGAGTCGGTGCGCGGGCGATTTCCCGCCACTGCTTAGGAGAACGCTCTCCTGAGCTCCCTGAGCGTGTCGTTCTTCTGACCCGGCACTGGAGTGCGAGCGTGAGGTGATGGCATTTTGTGGGGTGGGCACTTGGTGCGGTCAATAAGCCTCGGCTCGGTCCCTCGACGTTGGAGTTTCCGCTTCGCTGAATAACCGCTCGAACATCCTCCTCCGCAGCTCGTTCCCTCTGTGAGTGAAGCCTCTATGTCGGAAGCCCTCTGCCTTGGATTTCCTAAACAATGCTCGCAAGACGCTAACTCTACCATGCTTCTGCTGCCACTCGTCCTGCTGCCCTGACCAAGCAGAAGAAAAATAGCCACACTTTGTTGTGGCATCCTGGGGCCATCGCCAAGCGGGGATGGCAACCCAGAAAGCCGGTTTCATGTCGCTTTCGCGGTCTTGCTAAAAACTACGGCCGTCCAGACCGTTACGCGGGCCACTGGCATCAACATGCGACTGGAATGCTCACGGCATCCAACCTCGCAGGGGGAAGTCTCCCCGATGGAGCGACGCCCCGTTTGTGCCGCTATCGCGCGGCACAGGTGCTAGTATGTGCAGAGAGGCAGCCATCTTCACAAGGGGGTCCCCCCCGAAGTGGCACTCAGCACGCAAGCATCGCAGGCTGCCTGCATGGGCTGGGGCCCCTGCCGCTTAGCCACACCTACGCTGGGGCTACAGCTCCCAGCGTCTGCCCGACCTGCCAGGGTCCCTGCACTAAGTGCAAGAGCCCCTGAATTCAGCGGCGGGGAAGCAATCGGGCCCACCTTGGGATCCGCTTCCTCCCCGGAGGGGAACCGCTGGGCAGTGCACGCCAGGAGTCAAATTGCGGACCACTGCTGCGGCAAGTTCGCTCCCCCAATATGGGATGCCACCCCGTAGGAGCCCCGATTCGACAGGATCACTTTGGGGCATGGGGTGAGGAGGGGGTGGCGGCCAGCGAAATCGATAAAGAGGTGGAACATCGACGGGTGTTCCTCACTAAGCACCTCAGTATCGTGGCTATCCGTCATCCCCCAGTTTTTAGTCTGCGCGGCGGACACCCGCATCGGCCAGACCCCGCCCCCCTAGGGGCTGAGGTGCGAGTGCACGACCCGCTGACTAAGGATACATCCGAGACAATCCTCCTCCTCCTCCTCCTCCTGCTCCTGCTGCTGCTCCTGCTCCTCCTGCTCCTCCTCCTCCTCCTCCTCTTCCTCTTTTTCCTCCTCCTCCTCATCTCCCCCCGTCACGTCACGATTGTGTTCGTTGCCCGAGGGGGGTCCGGCTCCCCCCCCCACCCCGCCTCCGCAGCGACCTCTTGCCGCCGTCGCCAGCACCTCGCCGCGGGGGGGCAAGGACCGCACACCACCGTACGCCAAGGGGGGAGGGGCACTGCATGACCTCTCCAGGGTAATGCCAGGTCGGGCATGTCCTCTTACGGGGCCAGGGAGGTTAGGCCTTAGGGCTTAGGGGGTTAATGCATCAGGTTTGAAGGTTTAGGCGGTTAAGGCTTAAGTGTTACGCTTTAGGGCGTAGGGCTTCGGCATTAGGGCCTAGGATTTAGGGCTTCGGGTTCAGGGCTTTAGGCTGTAGGGCTTTGGGCTTAGGGCTTAGGCCATGGGGCTTAGGCATCAGGGTCTAGGGCCGAGGCCGCAGGGCTTAGGGTTCATGGGGACAGGGCTTTGGATTCATAGCTTATGTCTTCGGGCTTAGGGTATCGGGCCTAGGGCTTAGGGTTCAGCGGTTAGGGCTTAGGGCCTAGGGGTTGGGCTTAGGGCTGAGGGTTCAGGGCTTTGGGCTTCGGGGTCAGGGCATGGGGCTTCGGTATTAGGGTTCAGGAGTTAGGGGATTTGGGGTTAGGTTTCAGGGTTTAGTGATCAGGGCTCAGGCTGAGGGCCAAAGGCTGGGGCTTGGGGTTGCGGGCTTAGGCCGCAGGGTGAGGAGTTATGGCTCGGGGCTTGGGGCTTACGGCTCAGGCTTCAGTGATTGGAGTTTCGACGTTTAAGATTTTGGGTTGGGGTTAGGAATCAGGGCTAATGGCTGAGAGCTGAGGTTGCAGTGATTTGGGTTCTACGCTTCGGGCGTGGGAGCTCTGGCTCAGGGCAGGGCGTAGGGCCTATTAACGCCCAGGACTTATGGCGTAGACGTTAAGGGCTTAGGGCATAGGGTTTGGGACCCTGGGTTTCGGGCTTAGACCTTAGGGGTTAGGGCTTAGAGGTTTGAGTTTTGGGCTTAGGGCTCAAGGCTTAGGGCCGAAGAGTTAGGCATTATGGCTTCAAGGCTGGGGGCTTAGGTGGCAGGGCTTAGGGCTTAGTGCTTGGTGTTTAGGGGTTTGGGTTTAGGGCTGAGAGCTTAGGGCCCAGGGCTTGGAGGTTTGGGGTTAGGGCTGTCTTAGGGCTTAGGACTTAGGGGAACGGACTGAGGGCTGAGGGCGCGGGACTTACTGTTTAGGGCTTGGGGCTTAAGTCTTCGGGCTTAGGGTTCCAGAATGTGCGTTCTATGGCTTTAGGTTTCAGCGATCAGGTCACTGAGGGCTCAGGGCGTCGGGCTCCTGGACTTAGGGCGTCAGGGCGTCAAAGCGTCAGGACTTCGGGTGTCAGGGCTCGGGCTGAGGGCTGAGGGCTCAGGGCGTCAGGGTTTAGGGCTCAGGACAAAGAAAACGAGGAGAAAGAGAATACAACTCTTCGTACCTTGCACCCGTAACTACGCTTTCCTTTCGGTCGCAAGACCAAAAAACGCTGAACATGTGCCAGTCCACAACAGCACCTAAAGTGAGGACTCCAAAGTGACCATTCTGGCCCCCATATCTATGACCCCCCCCATCACCCCAGGGCCGACGACGCCGCGGGCCCCCCCGCCCCCCGACGGGTTGCCGGAAAACGTTGCACGGAACATTCAATGAAGAAGCCCGCCGTGGGCGCGAAGCCAGGACCAACACCACCCTTGGGCGCCGCGGCGAGGGGCCCCCACGACGCCGACGGGAGAGAGGATGCCCAGTTTAGGTGCTGCTTGAAGTGCCCCTGGCCCAAGGTGTCCTCAGGATTTCCATGGAGGCGCCCACGGTCTCCAGAACACCCCTAAACACTCAGATCACGATGCCCAGGGGCCGGCTTCAGGGGCTTCAAAATGAAGTCAAAAGCCGGGGAGGTCTTGGGCCAGGGTCGCCAGTAGCAACCCCCGACCCAGGGAGGAGGCACTGGGAGGCTGAGGGAGGAGGTGATGCACACGTGAGAAGTGATGCCGAGCCCCCACACCAGATGAGCAAACGAGGCATAAACAGGAGCGTTGGAGGACCGCGCGGATATCTTGGTTCGGGGCTGGGCCCCGCTCCCTGGCGCGCTCCGCGCGCCAGGGAGGGTGTGCCTGAGGGGGGTCGCGCAGATCAAAGAGATCCGCGCGGACCTCAGACACTTTATGTGTACGTCGTATCTCAAAATCGGACTCCCAGACCAGGTCGTCGAACCTCCGGGCCGTCCCCGAAGACTTGCAGCCTGCGAGGCAACGTTGGGAGGGGGCTGGCCCAGAGGGGGCAACATCGAGCTGTAATCGGCAATGCCTTGCCGGTAGGTCAGCGAAAAAAACCGCACGGTTTTGTGCGGGGTGGGCAATCCAGCCCATTTCGGCGAGGCGTGTTCGATCGGCCATATCCAGCCCATCTCCGCACGGTATGCGGCCCATATCTGGCCGCATCGAGCAGGAATCGGCAGTGCACTGCCGGCAGGTCGGCGAGAAGCCCCCGATCGCAAATCCGCACAGTTTTTTCGGCGGTGGACAAACCTCCCTTTAGTAAACCTCCCCTTAGTGAAACGCGCCTGCGACCGAAACCGACGGACCTGGACCCGCAAAAATGACGGCCGCGACGCCCTCTCGCGAACCGAAAACGGCTTATTCCTTAATCGACGTGTCAGGGTAGGAGGTCCATCCACCTCCGATTTTTGGCGAGAAGTGGGCAGTCCGGCCAGTGTCCGGCCCCTCTCCCCGCTGGGATCTCGGACCTCTGGCGGCTGGGCCGGCGCCCGCCGCGGCTCTGGAGGCGCTCTGGCGCTCGGAAGCGCTCGGGAGGCGCCTCCGGCGTCTGGAATGACGGCGCCTGCCCGGGCTTCGGTCGGTATTCCAGCGCCCCTCTACGGCACGCAGGCACTCCACGAACGCTCGCGGCGGTGCACTTCCAGGCACTGCCGGAAGGAGGAGGAGGGGGAGGGGGAGGAGGAGGAGGAGGAGGAGGAGGAGGAGGAGGAGGAGGAGGAGGAGGAGGAGGAGGAGGAGGAGGAAGACGCCAGGGCGCTGCCGGTGGGAAGCAGCCTGGAGCCGGAGGGCGCTGCGGGCAGCCGAGGGAAGCGCACGAGCACCTCGAGCTGCGGCCAGGGCGCGCGGAGCGCGGAGCCAGGGGGGCCCCAGAGCGGATCCAAGAACACCGCGCAGAGTTTCGACAGCTTACCTCCTCCTCCTCCTCCTCCCTCCTCCTGCTCCTCCTCCTCCTCCTCCTCCTCCTCCTCCTCCTCCTCCTCCTCCGCCTCCGCCTCCGCCTCCGCCTCCTCCTTCTCATCCTCATCCTCCGCCCTCCTCCGCCCTCCTCCTCCTCCTCCTCCTCCTCCTCCTCCTCCTCCTCCTCCTCCTCCTCCTCCTACCCCAAAAGAGCACCCCCCAGTGGTGCATCCCCCCCCCTGGTGGCATAGGTTTATACCGTCTGTGTCTCGCGTTCGATCTGAGGCCCTCTCTGCGGGGGGCTGGAGGAGGAGGAGGGGGAGGGGGAGGGGGAGGGGGAAAAAGACAAGCTAGGTGCGCTCGCGTCATATCTGACGTTCTACCCCTGCCTCCCATCCCTTACCATGGCATAGATCTCCTCTGTATTCGCACAATCGAATGTCGTAGCATGGCATAGCATGGTGTTGAATAGCAACGCGTAGCGTGACATAGCACGGCGTGGCGACGCCTCAAAGTGGGGGGCTTCTGCGGTCCAAGAAATCAACGAATCGACACCGAATGTGCAATCATTTTCTAGATTTCGGAGCCTGTTTGGAAGGACCGCAAACCATGCCGTGGCATGGCACTGGACATACTGACGCCGGCGCTGCAACGGGAGCGCAATTCGGGACGAGCGGAAGCGCGGAAATGAGGCCAGCGCTGTAGCGGGAGCACGATTCGGAACGAACAGAAGCGCACAAATGATGCCAACGCTGCAGCGGGAGCACGATTCGGAACGAGCCCCGAAAATGAGGCCAACGCTTCAGCGGGAACGCCACTTTAAGAACAGAAACCACATAAAAAAAATCCCGGGAATCCTGCGTGCTGAAAACAATACGCAGAGGTGGGCCAGATATCATCCGGACGTCATCAGGGAGAGACGAAAGAAGTATTCATTTTGTGAAATTGTGGAGGAGAAGGAGGAGGAGGAGGAGGAGGAGGAGGAGGAGGAGGAGGAGGAGGAGGAGGAGGAGGAGGAGGAGGGGGAGGGGGGGGGGGGAGGGGGAGGGGGAATAGGAGGAGGACGACGAGGAGGACGAGGAGGAGCAGGAAGAGGGGGAGGAGGGGGATGGGGAGGAGGAGGAGGAGGAAGAGAGGAGGAGGAGGAGGAGGAGAGGAGGAGGAGGAGGAGGAGGAAACGGAGAGGGAGGAGGAGGAGGAGGAGGAGGAGGAGGAGGAGGAGGTCGCGCTGGCCTGGGGCGTCTGGGCCGCCGCCCGCCGCCGCGCCGCCTCCCAGGGCGATCCCCGCCAGGCCTCCGCAGCGCGGCGGGGAGCCGCGCGAGGCCGCCGCAGGCCGCCCGCCGCCCCGCCCGTGCGAGGTCCACCGCGCGCCGCCCGGCGGCGCGGTGTGCCTTTTGGTGTCCCTTCAGCTGGGCAGGCGAGCTCCCAAGAGGGAGGGGGGGGGGGGGGAAAGACGAGGGGAAGAAGGAAGGACGAGGGGGGGGGAGGAGGAGGGAGAGGAGGAGGAGGAGGAGGAGGAGGAGGAGGAGGAGCAGGCGAAGGAGGAAGAGGAGGAGGAGGAAGAGGAGGAGGAGGAGGAGGACGAGGAGGAGGAGGAGGAGGAGGAGGAGGAGGAGGACTGCGCGATTGGTCGAATGGGGCCCCTTACGGTCGGACTTGATTGGACAGGGCACACGAGAGGACACAAGACCCTTCCGAGGGCCACACTGCCATAGGAATGTGGGAGGCATGGTTCGCGAGACATAGGACACGAAAGTACCCTTGAGTTGGCGGGGCCGACCTACCAAGCCGGGCCGCGCGCGAGGGGCCGCCCTGGGGCGGCGCGGACAAAGGATCGCTTCCGCAATGAGAGAGAGAGAGAGAGAGAGAGAGAAAACGAGAGAGAGAGAGAGAGAGAGCGAGAGAGGACGAGGGAGCAGGATGCGACTCTGCAGGGAAGCGTCGCGCAGAGCGCCAGGGCACGAACCTCAAAAAGCGGGGGGCCGTCGACCCCCCCTCGCGGGGTGAGGGAGCCGGAGGACGAGGACGAAGACGAGGACGAGGAGGAGGACCAATGTATAGCCAAGACTCATCAAAGATGTTGAAATAAACCCTATCTCCAAACTCCCTCTTTATACGCCCGTGCACGGATTCATTCCCACTGAAGGACATGCCCCGTTGGGAGGCAAGCGTTTCAAGACCCTAAGGCGTGCCAAACGCAACTCTTAAGACCGCAACGCCACGAATCAACCTGACTGTTGCGTTTGGACGATCCTGAATCGCGCCAGAACGCCATTCCTGGGACTCCGACACCGCGACACAAGGTAACGGTTGCGCCCTGGGAGTCCTGAATCGTTC
Organism: Prorocentrum cordatum; assembly: GCA_963575745.1. Classification (NCBI taxonomy): domain Eukaryota; class Dinophyceae; order Prorocentrales; family Prorocentraceae; genus Prorocentrum; species Prorocentrum cordatum. Next base: position 312,659 of record CAUYUJ010014155.1, read on the forward strand.
CACAACGCCATACCTGGTACGTTAGCCGAGGGAAATACATGAAAGTCGATCCTTTGTTTGGAAAAACATGTGCTCGGTATTAGGTGAGAGCCGCAGTCTAAAAAGAAACCGCCATCGATTCGTCAAGTTTCTTGGGAAAGGTTTAAAACGAATGTGCGCGGCGCGAAACTCGTTAGCCAAGGGAAATTCGTGAAACTCTATCCTTTTTGTTGATAGGTGAGGGCCACATTCTAACAAGGAACCGCCCTCGATTCGTAAAGTTTCTTGGGAAATGCTTAGAGCGAGAATGCGCGGCGCGAAAGGCGAGAGCCACAGCTTGACAACGGCCCGCCCTCGATCCCTGCAGCTAACGCGCTCTCTTTTACAAAAAGAGCGGTGCGGGGCGTGAGCGCAAGAACCGCATGTTGAAAGCCACCCGCCCTCTACCCTTAAGTCGGGCCTGTCCATCTACCCGACGGTCGGAGGTAGGTAAAAACATGAAGTCGGAAGGCGGACAAAGTGGATTGGGTCCAGGCCCTCCCAGAGAACAACAAAACACAGCAAAAGCGTGTCGATTCTTGAAGTAGGAAGGCGCTTGAAGCAGATTGGGATCTGGAAATCCAAAAATACCTACTTTCAACAACCGACGGGTAAGTCGGGCCTGTCCCTCTACAGTGGGAATCTTCAACAACAAACGAAAAAATAGTCTGGGGACGATTGTTGGAATATGTTTTGACCATGTTGGAATATGATTGGGGTATGTTCGATCGTTCGTCCAAGAGTCCCCCTGTGGGGGGACAGGCCCGACCTAACTCTACCAGTGCAACTCTTGCAATGCTAGAGCGAATATGCGCGGCGCTGGGGTGAGAGCCGCGTCTTGAAGCGGGCCGCCCTCCATGTGTGAGCCGGTTGCCCCTGTTTACGCTTCATGGTCACAAGTGGTAGAGAAGCCTCAACCGAAACGCCTGGCCGCCCTTCCGACCGGCCTCGGGGTGCGACAGGAAGGAACTACTGATGAGGAAAAAGGATGGAGGAGGATGAAGAGGAGGAGGGGGAGGAGGAAAGGGAGGAGGAGAAGGAGGCGAAGGAGGCGCAGGAGGAGGAAGAGGAGAAGAAGGAAGAGGAGGAGGAGGAGGTGGAAAAGGAGGAGGAAAGGGAGAAGGAGGAGGAGGAGGAGGAAAGGGAGGAGGAGGAGGAGGAGGACGAGGAGGAGGAGGAGGAGGGAGAGGAGAAGAAAACCGCGAGAGCCGCGGATCTGGTCTGGGCTCCCCTCCTCCTGCCGTGGCCGCGGGCTCGGCGCCCTTCGCCAGGGGGGGTGGGGGGGCGCGGAGTGCCTGTGCCACCCTGCGGCGAGGCCCGGGGGAAAAGGCTGAGGGGGAGGGGGGAGGGGCAGACGTGGAACTGGAGGAGGAGGAGGAGGAGGAGGAGGAGGAGGAGGATGAGGAGGGTGAGAAAGAAAAGAAGGAGGAGGAGGAGGAGGAGGAGGAGGAGGAGAAGGAGGAGGAAGGGGAGGAGACGGAGGAGGAGGAGGAGGAGGAGGAGAAGGAAGGAGAGGAGACGGAGGAGGAGGAGGAGGAGGAGGAGGAGGAGGAGGGGGAGGACGGGGGGGAGGAGGAACGGAACGGAACGGAACGGAAGACCCGAAGGGGAGTGCACGGCACTAAAGTTTAAGCAGAGCTTATAACGTGGAAACAGTCAAAACTTATTTAAAATAATCGGCTGCTTTGGCCTGCTCCTTTAAACGGATCCTTTCGTATAAGGCTGCCATACGCTGCTCATAGGAGGGGGCCGTCAGGGAACTTGAGTGTGAGGTCCTTACGACTGCCGGAGCGTCTGGGACAGGAGGGGCGGCGGAAAGGCCGAGCCTAGCAAGACGGAGCGCACGATCAAGAGCGGCCCGAACTCTGGGGTTCGGGCACAGACCCTTCCTGAACTCAGACAAAATCTCCAAACCTTTGCGAGAAGGAACCTCACACTGACGGCCTAACTTCAAACCCCTCCCTTGGGACCAACCCCCGCAGCGAAGACAGAGTATCTGCTCTCTAGACGGGTGCCGACACGACCCAGATGTCACGCCAGGAAACGATCTGGGTCCGACCATGGCGAAGAGCTTGTGGCCCATGGGATCGCGGAGCAGACCTCGGAGGAAAGGCGGCAGCCCACGACAACCGTCCAACGGGACGTCGTCTTTGCTGCCTTGAGCAACCCTGAAACAGTTCCTACACTTGAGGCCCAACTCACTCTTTCTCCATCCATGCCACGACACTTGTCGCCGCGACCTCGGGGCGCTGATTTTGCGGGGCCTTGCCCACCGCGCCTCGTTGTCAAAACAGGGGGGGACACTCGCTGCAAGCTTCGGGAAATACCCCGCTCTTTCACCAGCCACATCCAACTCGCTACTGACGTCTGGCATGGGTGCGGGGTGCATACTTAAACCTTGTTTTGCATCTCGGTCAACAGCTGCATTGGCAATAGCGAAAACTTTCTCTTCGCCAACAAGGCCCTGAATCTCAGACTCATCCCGATGAGTCACATGGCGTATCTCCTGGAACAGGGCCGCACCTGCTAGCTGCTGCGCAAATGCTCGCACTCCAGCAAACTGGCTGGACAGGGCGAGCTGATCATTCACATTTTTCTGACACAGTCTGATGGCGGCTTGACAATCAGCCCCGAGCACTGTTGGGCGCGCCGCAAATTGCAATGCCACAGTGCTCAGCCATGACTGGCGTCTGCGGCAGCACTCCTGGGACGATGCCTTTGACTATCGCCACTGGGTCCTCACCCTCATCTGGGCAAACAGCTACTGCCCAGGCAGCCCGCTGCAGCGGCCGAATCCAAGGCTTCGTGCTCGAACCGTCGGACGCTAAACGCAGCGGGGACTGGGAGGTTAAATCAGCAATCGCTTCAGGTTCCATGTCCAGCTCGTTTCCTTGCCCGTCGTAGAGGTAAACCTCAGTCGACATGGACGGGCAAGGCAGCGAGCTATCGTCATACGTATTAACACCGCGCGTACAAATGGGGTTATCGAGATCTTCGCACGCAGCGTTGAGGAAAGAGTCTGGCACCTCTGCTGCCGCGCGCGCCTCGACAACTCGGGGGAGCATGCTGGAATAGAGCCTGTGGTGGACTGTGTCCAGCTCCCCGCACTCACGCAGCCCGTCACAGGAGTACCCCGCCACGCTCGCCCGTTGGTCCACAGTCCACCACATCCACAACTCTTGACTAAATACTTCTGGAACCTGATTAACTTTCTGGCTTTCGGTCCAACAGCGCCCCGAATCAGGTCCAGGGTGGCCCTGGTCCCTGGGGGGAAACCGAGCTTCCGAGCAAAATCAAGCTCCCTCTCTCTCTCTCTCTCAAGACCAGCTTCCATCTATGCTGCTAGGAGAGCAGGAGGCGTTACATATAAATCCACTTTGAGACCTTGCTGATCTATCCATGAGAGCAGACTTTCAGCATGCCATCCAGCACGCTTCAAACTCAGGACGGCTCTGGAGATCGGCCCCTGGGACTTGTTCCATGACGGGCACTCGAGAGGCCTAGACAGCTCCCAAAGTTTCAAGAGCTCGGCATGTGAGACGAGGGAGACATCAGGGCGCCGCGAAGCGGTCCATGTCATTCTACACCATTGCACGGCGGGGGCAATAGCGACGCGGGCGCTGCCATCACCCAACAAAATACCCATAGCCGTGAGCGGAACGCCACCGTGAGCGGGCCCTTCACTTCGGGCCATCATTCTCTTCAGGCTCAGCCGCTCCGAGGCCGTGAGACCCAAGACCTCCGCCCCGAAGCCGGCAGCAGGAGCAATGCTTGTTTCGAAACCTTCTTGAACGGGGTCCCTGTGGGTCCCTTGGAACGCCTTCGGGGGGCCCGGACCTTGCGAATTCTCTTTTTAATTTGACTACTCGGCTGCGCTGCTTCAGTCGTGCTCGCTGCGCATAACGTCGGGCACCTGCGGGTTCGTCAATACCGAGGTGTGCAGCGCTGGCTTTGCACGCCGACAGAGGTAAGTGCAGTGCCGTGCAGACATCTATGGCAAGCTCCTTGGATGTGGACAGGATGGACAACTTGCCTGGGTGCAGCTCAGCCTTCAACTTGTCACTGGCAGCCTTGAACTGGTTCATACCAGCGACGGCCACCGCCTTAGCCAACACGTAATCGCTGGACGAGACATGGAGCCCTGTGTCATCGATGTAGTTCTGGAAATCCACAAACGGCGCCAGCTCAACAAAAGTGTCGAGGGCATCCACAGCATGGACCTCGATCGCTAGGTCGCTGTAGCCGTCACCCGCAGGCAAGCCGTGTGTAGCCGCCAGTGCCTGTTGAGCGCGGTGCCTTCCAAGCCGGATGATCCTCCGGCATGCCCACATGTTGACAACTAGCTTCAGCCAACAAACTGGGGCTCCATGTCGCTGGAACTTGGTGCGCAGCTCATCCAAAGGAATTGATTCGCAATATTTACCCCAATCTGCAACTATCAGGACTCCGTACTTGTGCGCGACCTGGTTGCTCTCGGATCGGGCCGCCTGCAGCGGTGCACAATCAGTGGCAGAACGCCCTCGGCTAGCACCCCAGCATCGCCGATCAAGTCCAGCGCGCATATGGTCAACCATGGGCTCACGTGCTCTCTGCCACGTTCGATATACAGCTGCATGCACTATAATCAATCGAGTGCCACCTGGCGGCTTGCAAAGCATCGGCATCTGGATCCAGCACAGCTGTTTGGGCAAAATCCCGATGGCCTCCGAAGCCGACAGCAGTAGCGCCGGCGCGTCGAGGCCGTCATCGTCCAGCAGCATCAGGTGCCTGGGGTGGAAGTTATCGCAGCTCGTGGCCGCCCCTGCTGGGAAGGACTGCGCTGTCCGCCGTAGATTCTAAAGCTCCAGGCGCGGGCGCGTAGATCGATCCGGTATCCATGGAGGCTGCGCAGCCTCAGATGCATGCCATAAGCGTCTGTACATCTCTACCTCTTGAGCCACGATGACCACAGGGTCGCCCGACTGAAGGCCGATAGCAACAGCTGGCGTTGGGATGACCTTGACCTTCGTGGTGCGGTGCAGCGGGCGCGCGCCACCGCATGAAGCCGTGCGGCACCACTCGGCCCACGTCTCATTGGAATCCTTGGTCTCGCCCCTGGCAGCCAGGTCAGCGTCATCAGCTATGTCGTCCACGAAGGCTTGAATCTGCTCTAAGTCCATGGGTGCGGAGTTGATCCGGGATCGTGCTTGAGCAACCGTTGCACCCAGACGCGCATTCAAGCCTTGCCCTGGATAGGGCGAGATGACAAACGTGGCGATCTCGTCGGAGCACATCATCATGTAATCATTCTTGCCATACAATGCTTGTATCGTAGTGATGGCATGATGTAGGCGCTGCCAACCTTGAGAAATAGTTTGAACGTCACTGCTGTCTTTGGTAGGGTAAGAAACATTGACCCACCGTGGCTCAAGGTTCCGCGCATAGGCTCCTGGCTCGCGCAGCTTCACACCCATGTTCTGCGCTATGTATTCGGCGAAGGCCACTGCGAACTTGCCATGCACGCGCGTGAGCAACGCCCACACTGCAGCGACGTCTGTGCTCGGGTCAGCTGCCAGCCCGACGGTGCGTTTAGCTAGAGCCCGATGCAGCGACCAGTCCACTGGTTTTGTCAGAGGCCCTGGAGGTGGGACAGCTGGCAGCCTGGACGAGACTGAGTATGCATAGCGCTGCACTTCCATACCACTGTTCACAAACTGCAGCTGGACTGGGCGGTGCGCCTTCTTGTGCCAAGACATCGCAGAATGCACTCCGCGATGCCCTCGAACCACAGCATCATTGAGGCAGAAAAAGCCAATCGGACTGGTGTCTGTTCCTGCTCTGGAAGTAACCTGTCTGGGGCATGCAAGCACCATGTCAGCCTGCTGCGGGCAACGGGACTGCTCCAAATCAAAAGGCGACATGTTCCAGCCCCCTCCGATAAGAGCAGGCCCAGAGAACTGCGCCAACAAACGTCCTGCAATAGCTAGCATATCAGAATTAATCCCAACCGCTCCGAGTGAGTCTTTCATATACACATTGAATATCGTGATCGGAGGCCAGCCGACGATGTCCACAATGACCTGCTGCAACCGCTGCTCCCATGCAAGTGGTCCCCGCTCAGGATGACGTAGGTCTAGGGCATCTCGAACAAAACCAGCAGTGCCTCCTGACGGGACCTTTCCTGCCGTGCGACGCGCAGGCATGGCGGAACATTTCCACCGGCGGTTGTGCGCCCAAGAGTAGAGCGCCTCAAGATTGTCATCCGTATATCCAGTCTCCTGGCGCTGGAGAATCGCGGCGTTGGTCTTCATGAGTCTGGACTTCAGAGTCTCGCGACCACCCGATGCATTGAACGTCTCAATGAAGAAAATGCCCTGCACTTCAGGCTGCGCAGTCTGGCGAACAGCGCCAGCTCGAGGCCGTAGCCCCGACACCAACGGCAGCCTGCTATCAGGAACACTTCCGTCGCTTGGTGGCCATCTCTCCAATTAGCTTGAGAGACGCTTCTTCTCCTCCGTCCTTGGCGGCCTCGAAAAGCTGCTGGCGCTCTGCCTCCTCCAACTCATCCAATGCTCGCTTGTGCTCACCGCCGCCACTTCCACCATCAGCATCGGCACCGTCAGCAGAGCCCGCAGCAGGAGGCATTGGCACATCCTTGGGGGCTGGCATCTTTGCCCGCCAGGTGCTCGCGCAGCTTGGACCATGTGGCCGATCCGAGGAAGGTGCGTACTTCTTCATCCTCAACCTCCTCAGGCTTGACATCGAAGGGATTGGCCTCATCTTGCTGCGCTGCCTGCGCCGCACCACTGAGCTGTTGCGCTGCCTGGCTGACCTGCGCCTGGAGGACCGTGATCTCCACCTTCTTGGCCGCCAGGGGTTCGCGCTTAGCTGCAAGCACCTCCTGCAACTCGTCGAGCTGCTTCTGCTTCTCGCCGATGTCCGCTTCCAGCTTGGTGACAGCCGCCGTGATTTTCTGCAGGTCGGGCGTGGCCCTGCGATGCACCACCGCTGGGGTCCGCATGGACTTCTGCTGGTCACGTATGTCATCAATCTTACGCTGGATGCATCCTCGCACCTCATCATGGTCCGTACCGTGCGGGACCGACTTGTAGCTGGCCTCGAAGCACGCCAGTTGGGTAGCGAGCTTGGCCTTCTAGATGTCATCTGTGTCCGTGTCGTGGATATTTGTGTCCTTCTGGGGTTCGACATATGGTTTCCATGGAGGTGGTTTGGAAGCCACACCCTCCTTGCAGCCAGTCGGGTGGACTGACTGCTTTGTCCCTCGCAGGAGCTTCTCGATCTCCGCCAGCCGCTTGCCAAGGTCTGATGGCAGGGAACCCGTGGGGGCCGAGGAAAGCCCCTTGGCCTTGCCCTTGCCGCCGCCGCCAGCTGCGCCGCCAGAAGCATGCTCCTTCTCCCACCGCTGGTGATGCTCGATGGCGGTCTTGCGGATGCGCAATGGGGCCTCGCGTCCGCACGCACACCGCACACGGCACGCCCAATTTGCGGTGGCCGCACCGCACGCCCCGCATGCCCAGGTGGGCCGCCTGGGGCCCCGCAAGACATCGGGCAAGTCGGGCGGCAGCGGTGCCATCGGCCGCCGCGAGGGGAAGCCGAGACAACTTGTGGGATCGTGAAATCTTTGGCTCGCAAGCACGAGCCGCACTGAATATACGTGCTTGCAAGCACAGGGTTCTCGCCTGTGCCAGCACGGCTAGGGGGGGGAGGAGGAGGAGGAGGAGGAGGAGGAGGAGGAGGAGGAGGAGGAGGAGGAGGAGGATGACCGAGCCTCAGGAGGGCGCGTGTACCCCGCCTCCCGCCGCGGGGGGCCTGGTCACCACCTGAGGTGCCAGGACCCCCCGACCGCGAACTCGATGCAGTCGAGCTCACACGTGGACGGACTTATCAATGCCGTCCATGTCCGCGGGAGGGGGAAGGGGCGAGGGCCCTGCACGCGAAGCGGCGAGGCCGCCTACCACCCCCCCCCGCTGCTCCTCCCGCGGCCGGCCGCCCCGGGCCTTGGACCATCACCACGTGGACCACCACGCGCTCGACGGCCACCAGCCGCTCCGGAGCCCCCGCCACGCGTGCCGTCGGACGAGGCCGCCAACTCCTCGAGCTCGACGGCCATTGCGACCAGCACGCCGTGGTCGAAGGGGGCCGTCTCGGGAGCGGGAGGCAGCCCAGCGCGCTCCCGCAGGCGGACGACGAGGTTCCTCAGCTGCCACACCTCGAGGTGGCCAAGCTTGCCCTTGCCGCCGCTCTCGCCGCCCTTGCCCGCGTTCTTGCCCTTGCCCTCGCGCTGGTCTGTGCTGGCAGGCGGGCCACGAGCCTGCATCACCACGGGCAGCTCGTCGGCCCAAGCGTCGTCCTCCAGCATCGGCTGAGGCGGGGCGCCAGCCCCCGTGGCCACCTCGCCCGCCGACCCCTTGTCGATGTCCATGCCGTCAGCGACGATGTAGTGCTTGCCGTTCTCGTCCCCGCCCTTCGAGCCGCCGCGGCCGCGGGGCCGCCGCCTCCTGCGCGAGGAAGCCGCTGGATCCGCCAGGGGCGCCGCGACGAGCGCGGGGGAGGAGGGCGTGGCGAGCACAGCCACCGCCGTGCGCAGCAGGCCTTCGGCGGCGCGGATGAGGCGTACCGCCTCCCGCTGGCCGCTCGCAAGCCCAGCCGCCGCGTGCGTCGCCAGCACTGCGCCGCGCGCAGCGTCCAGCGTCGCCTTCGCGGAGCGGGCGTCGGTCGTCGGCGGCATCGGCGAGGCGGCGGGTCGGCGGGGCGGCCCAGCGGCGGCGGCGCGTGAGCCAGAATGCCAACTAGGAGGAGGAGGAGGAGGAGGAGGAGGAGGAGGAGGAGGAGGAGGAGGAGGAGGAGGAGGAGGAGGAGGAGGAGGAGGAGGAGGAGGACGAAGAGGAGGAGCTGGAATCATCGACACATCGCTGAGTGAGCGTTTTCTCATTCGGCGCCTCGACATTGTGCGGAAAGGGGGGGGGAAGGGGGGGGGGTGTCCGGCTCCGGACCTCCGCCTGATGCGACTGCTTGCAGCAGTGCGCTCGAGGGGGGAGGCTCCGCCTGCTCGAAGCAGACGCCCCAAACAGCCAAGATCTACTCCGTGGGGGGTGGGGGGCGCGACGGCCCGCGCCGATCGGCAAACCAGTGAATAAGAAGACTGTCTCCAGTGGATCGGCGGTGGGCCCCACATGGCGAATCCTCACGCTTGTTGGCGGGGTGGGCCACCAGGCGCCGATCGGCGATCAGAGAGCGATTGGGGGTCAATGCGTCCACCCCGAGCCTACGCCCCCCCTAGCGTTGCCCCTGATCGTTTTGCTTCCGCCTGGTTCCGCCAGCCCTCCACCGAGGAAGATCGGCGGCGAGCTCCAGAGGAATGCCAGAGGGAGCGGGCCTTCTCGGAAGGCTCGGGAGGTCTCTGGCCTTCTGGGGAGTCTCTCAAGCCTCTTCGAAAGCAAAGACGGCTTCTCAGAAGGCTGGAGGGCTTCTGAGAAGACCCGCCGCTTTCTGAGAAGGCCTTCCCCCCTCTCACTTCCCCCCTGGGCTCGCCGCTGATGTTTGTTTGGTGTCGGCTACACGGGAACCTGCGTGGCCCCCTTGGTGCTGTCCGCTTTGGAGCTGACTTGGACCTTGACGGAGGAGACGAGAAGAACGAGGAGGGGGGGAAGGGACAGGAGGCGCAGGAGGAAGGGTAAAATGCGGTCCGAATGAGGCCTACCGAGGTCTTCGGGCGTTTCCGTCGGCCCTCGTCGGTCTTCCGGCCTCGGGATGCCCCCCAAAGCTGCGCCCGGTCGAGAGCGGCGCCAGGGTCCCGAACGACCGCTTGAGACCAGAGCTATGGCCGGAAAGCATATCCTGCTCTGACTTCGGATCCTCTGCTCTTTCGGCGACGTCGTAAGCAGGGCGGACTATATAGCTCCTCGGATGCCGATATCCGCCCTGGTCCCTAGCCGCTGTCTCCGCAATGCTCCCACGGAAATATCCGACCTGCTTTTGCCTGAGGTGGAAACTGCCGCCCCACCGATTCGCATCGTGTGGGGTGCGCCTCCAACACGTTCCCCAAAACAGTGCTTACACTTGACAGGTTCTTGCTCACCTTTACGGAACTGGGCCCGTTTGCCGCCCCCCTCCTCCTCCCCCTCCTCCTCCTCCTCCTCCTCCTCCTCCTCCTCCTCCTCCTCCTCCTCCTCCTCCTCCTCCCCGGCGGCGGCCCCACTCCCGCCCGTCGCGGCCCCATCCGGGCCCGCTTCGGGGCTCTCCTGACCCGGGTAAATCCTGACTCGGGCCACTCGGGCTCTGCAGGATGCCGCAGGCTCCTGCAGGAGCCCGCACCCACGCCCGCGTCGGTGCACCCCTGGCTCTGCAGGATAATCCAACAAAACCCCCGCGCTCTGACGAGGAGGAGGAGGAGGAGGAGGAGGAGGAGGAGGAGGAGGAGGAGAGAGGGGAGGAGGAGGAGGAGGAGGAGGAGGAGGAGGAGGAGGAGGAGGAGGAGGAGGAGGAGGGAGGAGGAGGAGGAGGAGGAGGAGGAGGAGGAGGAGGAGGAGGAGGAGGGAGGAGGTGGGAGGAGCAGGAGGAGGAGGAGGGAGGAGGAGGAGGGGGAGGAGGAGGAGGCCTCTTGAACCACGACTCTTTCAAGGAACGGGGCCCGTTCGCCTCTCCCTGGCGGCCCCGCTCCGCTCCGTACCGATTCTTTTGCATCGCACCGCTTGGCATTTCTCTGCGCTCGTTGCCGCTGCTCTGCACTACCTCGCCCTGCGGTGCACTGTCTTGCCGGGCTCTGTACCGCTAGGGAAACAAAAAGTGACATAAACGTAAAAACTCGGAGGTCCGCGCGGATTTCTCGGATCGGCGCTGGGGCCCCCGGGGGCGCCTCCGGCGCCGCCCCTGGCGCGCTCCGCGCGCCAATGAGGGGGGTCCAGCGCCGATCCGAGAAATCCGTGCGGACCTCTGAGCTGTTATGTTTATGCCACTTTTTGTTCCCCTAGTTTTGCTGTGTTCTTCACCGCGTTGACACTGCGTTGGCAGGGCTCTGCATGGCGTCGCATTGCTCTGCGATGGTTTTGTGCTGCTTTTTCGCAGCGCTGTGCATCGCAGTTTGAACTGCACTGCGTCAATTTGCGTTGCGATGCATTGCATTGATGCTCTCTTCTAAAAAATAAATAATCTCTTCCGCCCTTCCCCCCCCCGGCTTTACGATCCCACTTGTCGTATTGCAAATTCTATCTGATCCTGCCCTATCGTCCATCCGAAATCTGAATTCAAACCATCCAGGGCGGGTATCGCCCCCCCCCCGCCATCCTCTGCCAAAAAAGATATGTGCGCACAATCGTTGATCAACAATCAGAAGTTGCCAAGAATCCCTTGCAAAAAAAATGACGAAGTGCACACGCGCGCGCTGTCGCGCGCGCATGCCGAAATCTTTCAAACACCTGAGGTTTCGGAAGGATTTCAAATCGAATGTCCCAGAAAGATGTAAACACAGGGTTTCGCAACACTGACTTACAAAACAAGAAAAATGTGCGCGCGCTCTTGCGACTTCTTGAGAAAGCAATGCGTGCTTCAACCGTTCATCGACATGTTCATAACATGCTAACCAACAGGCTTCGCGCGCACATGCCGAAATCGTTCGAACGCCTTTGCGCGCGCGTCGTCGCGAGAATCCCTTGCAACAAATGAACGAAGTGCACGCGCGCGCGCGTTGTCGCGCGCGCATGCCGAAATCCTTCAAAAACCTTTCGTTTCGGAGGAAGTCAACATGACTGTCCAAAACACATATAAAACAGTGGTTTCAACACGGGTTGTCAAACAAACGTGAGCGCGCGCTCTTGCGAGTTCTTAAGAAACCAATGCATTTCAATATTTTCATAAATTGCTACAAATCGGGCTTCACGCGCGCGCATGCCGAAATCGTTCGAACGCCTTGCGCGCGTGCTGGGGTGGCACGATACGTGTCAAATAATACATTGCGAGCTACTGTCGCGCGTCTGCGCGCGCGCATTCCGAGTCCCTTCGAAATCTTCATCACCGACGCGAAGACGCCATCGTCGTCGGCGTAATCAGTCTGTCTTTCCTCGTCGTCGTCGTCGTTGTCCTCTTTAGCGTCGTCGTCGTTTCCGTTGACGTTGTCGACGTAGTCGTTCTTCCTCCTCCCTCGTAGTCGTCGTCGTTTGTCGACGGCGTCTCGCCGTCGTCCCTCCTATTTCGACACCGTCGTCGTCGTCGTCGTCGTCGTCGTGTTCGTCGTCTTCTTCGTCGTCGTCTTCGGCGTCGTCGTCGTCGTCGGCGCCGTCTTCGTCGTCGTCGTCGTCGGCGTCGTCGTCGTCGTCGGCGTCGTCATCATCGTCCGTCCTCGTCGTCGGCGTCGTCGTCGTCGGTGTCGTCGTCGTCGTCGTCATCGTTGTCGTCGTCGAAGTCGTCGGAGTCGTCGTCGGTGTCGTCGTAGTGGTCGTTGGCGTCGTCGTCGTCGCTGTCTTTGTCGGCGTCGTTGCCAAGTGTCATTTGGTACCTACCGTCACGGTCTTAAGAGGTCTTGCGACCAAGTTGCGGGTGGGAGGGTGGGATGCTTGCACGAGCAGTGGAGAGGACAGCATCAAGACAGTCAACATAGTTTTGCACTACACATATTGCACCACCACGGGTTGTACCACCTAGATTGCACCGCATATGATTGCCAAATGCCAGACATCAACGTTTGGAGCCCACGATGGTTAACATTTCCAAGTCGGAGAATCAACCAACGTACAGCGGATCCGATGTCAGGGTTGCCGCCGCAGTCGCCATCGCCGTTCGTCTGTCGTTGCCGCCACCGAGCAGTACCGCCTCCAGGCTCGGCTTCCCCCCCCGTGCGATCTGGTGCACGCTGCATTCGCCCACTTCTGGGGCAACGTTTGGTCGTCAGGAGGGAGGATAGGCCCATGGGGGGTTTCCAATTGATCGCCGATAAAGGCCCGATAGCCCGCGCAGCTCAGGACATGCGGATTCGCTACGGCCGTCGCTGTGTCGCTGTCTTGCCATCACCGTCCGAGGCACCGTGAAGGCGGAGCCAGTGCTTTTTCCCCCGTGTCGTCAACCTGATCTGAGATGGCCTGCGAGGCGTATTGCCGATCATTTCCAACCGACTATGGTACTCCTCGGACAGACACGTACGTCTCGAGATACGCTGCAGTAGATTTGTTCCAGCATCAAAGGCCATAAGGCACCACCAGACCATCGTCTGGACGCATGCGACTTACTTACCATCTGTTAGAGCACTGGCGGAGAGGTCAGCGCCGTGAAAGAATAGAGCGCGGGTAGCTTCAGCGCGGCGGGAACCCCAAAAATGACCGGCGCTTCGGCGCGAGCAGCATCAGCGCGGGCACCTTCAGCGTGACGTTGAAACGGGCCTACATCGCCCGGCCAACGAATTACAACCGCTGGTACCCCTGCCTGGAACAAGCTGCATAAAGCAAAGGCTGTCTCGTCCACAGCCCACTGGGTCGTGCAGTAGCGAAAGTTAGCGACTGCGACCCCTCTCTTCCATCTCCCTCTGATCCCTGTCGTCAGTGGCACTCAGGATGGTCTGCTGATGGGAGTGGGCCTGAACTACAGTCAACCCGTGCAGTAAGGATGCGCGATAAGGATGCAAGGGCCTTGGACGCCCAATTCGAAGCTCTTCGAGCGGGGCGCGGCCAACGAACGTGGCGAAGGATGGACCGAGGGGGCAAGGATGCAAGGCTACCCTCGGGAAGGCTGCCTATCCTGATTGCGCGGCTTGACTGTATCGTGCCAGCGGCACGCCGAGGTGTGCTGGACTGCCTGTTGGCTGCGCGGTGCGATTCCCGACACTTTCCAGGGCGACGCCCCGGCTGATCCAGGAGATGACTGCCAATCGGCCGCCGGCAGTCACGTCTGACCTCGATAAAGCGTGCCGCCTGTGGCAGCAGGAAGTCCGAATTGATCGCGACTGAGAAAACGCCTGGCCGTCGGCAATAGCTCGCCAGCTCTGGGCAGAGGAGTCCCCGGACGGTGCTCGCACTTGGGGGCCCAGGCGTCTTGTCTACGCAACTGGGCCCTTGCGCAGCCCTGGCGGCCCCTTTTCCCGTCCCTTGCCGCATCACCTCTCCAAGATAAGTATCCGTGGACGGTCCCGGCGGTCCCGACCCCGCCCGTCGCCGCCGACCAGTCGCACCCCCTCCCGTTGCATGGCCATAGCATGGCGTTGCGGCGACAGTGCGCATTGCAGTGCAATCGCATTGCAATCGCATTGCAGTCCATTGTATTGTAACGCAGGGAGTTGCATTGCGTTGGGCTGCGTTGCGCTGCTTTGAACTGCTTTTCGTTGCGCGACATTGCGTTGCTTTGCAGTACCTCGATTGCAATAACCTAGATAGCACCACGCGGATCGCACCACATATTTTGAAACACCTACATTGTAAGATATCGCTACTCGGGGTCCACGCTGGCTAACGCACATGCCAATGTATGGTGTTAGCCAACGTGGACTCTAAAAAAAGTGTTCATAAAAATCTAGGATGTCCAATTGTATCAGGTCCAGTACATGGTGTGCGAGATGTGGCGTGCACTATATACGTACTGGGAGCATCGCGCGCATTTCGCGCGCGCTCAAGTTCTAGCGTATGCACTGCGACTGCGGTCGCTCGACCGAAGAGCAGAAAGAGCCAAGCGCATGCTTACTGTCAAGCTCATGATCGCAACCATCGTCACACACGCCAATCCGAACATCCGAATCCTCATCCTCAACCTCATCCTCACCATCATCATCACCATCCTCACCCTCATCATCATCATCTTCATCTTCCTCCTCCTCATCACCATAATTGCCATAATCATCATCAGCCTCATCATCGTCAGCATCATCACCAGCATTGCCATCAGCATCATTATCATCATATCGAACATCCACGTCGCAATCAACATCAACAGCAGCATCAACAGTATCATCGTGACCAACACCATACTCATCACTGTCAGAAGCGTCGTCAATAGCATCATCAAAATAAGCATAGTCATACTAATCGTAATCATCATCGTCGTCATCATCACCATCATCAATATCATCAGTATTGGCATCATCATCAACATCACCACCGCTTTCACCATCACCATCATCGACATCCTCAACATCACCATCACCAGCATCATCATCATCAGCACCACCAGCATCATAATCATCATCGACATCATCATCAGCATCATCAGCTTCATAATAATCATCATCATCATCATCATCATCATCATCATCATCATCATCATCATCATCATCATCATCATCATCGTCCTCATCATCAGCAGCAGCATCATCATCACCATCGTCACCATCATAATCATAACAATCATCGTCATCGTCACGCGAGCGCTCTCTCGCATGACTTCACTTGCACTGCTGCACTTTTGGGGCCCTCTGGGAGCCCTCGGCATGCGAGGCGGCGCTAAAGGGCCCTAATTAAGAGGATCTCAGAAAACAGCGCCAGAAGGACCCGAAGAGGGCTCCAGAGGGCCCCCGATAGCAGCAAAGGGCAAATCACGCGCGCGCCCTCTCGCGCGACCTCGCGCTCACCGCTCCTGGGGAGCCCTCGGGGAGCGCTCCCGCGCCGCGGCGGCGGGGCCCGAGGATGGTCCTGCAGTGGCCGCAGGCCTGGCCCCTCCCTCGGCCGCTCTCGGGCCCAGGGAGTGCTGCTATCGGCACCCTCGTGGGGGGGAGCTCTGGGGCGGTAGTGGGGGCGACCCTGGGGGCCCCTTGGTGCGAGGCGGGGATTTATCCAGATCCACCGCCTGGGAACCGACGTCCTGGTGCCCCAGCGGGCGGTGGATGTGGATATATTTCGGCCCCCGGGGACCCGAGTATGTCCATATCCACCGCCTGCCGAGGCTCCGAAAACTGACCCTCCAGGCGGTGGATATGGATAAATTCCCGCCTCAGACTCTTGGGCCGCCTGAGAGCGTGGAGAAACCCAAAACACAATGGTGGAAATCAAGACAAAGACCAAAACAAACTCACGAGTTCCGTGTCCTGCGGCTCCCGTGAGAGTGCTTCATGGAGGCATCTTGGCTAGCCTTGGAGGCACATCGGGCAGCGGGGAAGCCTTCGAGGCTGCGAACGGTTCGGGACGTGCGTGAATCGTCTTGGGGTCCTCTGGGGGCCCTCTTGGGCCGTTGTGGGGCCGTCTCGGACATCTCTGGCGCCCCTCGTGTGCCGTCCCAGTCTGGCATCTGGGCACCCCCAAAGAAGATGTGCTCTGAGACACGGCGCGGCACTCGCGGCGGGGTGCCGCCGCGGTTCTGCGAGTCCACGAACTATTCCTGGATCGCATCGTCGGGCGGGCGCGGTCTCAAGGCGATCTTGCGGGCCTCTGGGGCCGTGGTAAAACCTAGAGAAACCTGAAAGACAGAATGCTGAAACTTCGTCAAAAACCGATGAACAAGCGATGAGTGTTGTGTCTTGGGGCCGTTGTTGGAGTGTTCTTGGGGTCATCTTGGGTCGTCTTTACTCCCACGAGGTATATAAATTCCATCAGACATTGTACAGCATAGATTGCACAACCATGGAGCGCTCTGTGGGGGTGTTGAACGTCCCTTGAGCGTTCTGGACAGCCTCAAGACCCCGCTAGGCACGCTCCGGGCCTCTTCCGGAAGGCCGCCCAGGCCGTCTGGGGAGCCCTCTGTGGCTCATCTTGGGCCGTCTTGGGGGGTTCGTGGGCCGTCCTTGGCGTCCCTGGGGCGCTTCGGCCGCTGTCGTAGACGCAGTGGGGACCTCAGGCGCGTGGTTGCTGAAAATGCGCGTTCCCTAGGAAATTTGCCCAATTTGGGCCTCCCGACGTCTTCTCGGGGAGCGTCTGGGGCAGTTCCGGAGGCATCGAGGGAGCCTCCAGGCCCTCCCAGCCCAGAGAGCTCCGACCCGCCCCCGAGTCGCCAGAGAATCACCCCGACACGCCCGTGACCGCCTCCAGATGGCCCACCGCGCTCCCGAGGCGCTCCACGCAGGGTTCCAAGCTCACGGCTCCAGTGAAGCAGTGTGGCCCAAAGATCGCTGCAACGTGGCAACGTCGTCTCGTGTCGAAGTGTGTGCGTGTGCGTATATATATATACACACACAACCGAAACGCATATTTCTATGAAGGGGCCCTGGGACACACAAGTAAATCCGGATTCCCCATAGATTCCTATATTTTCTGGGTTTTCGTCTTCCCCCCACTTCCCATATCTTCCCCTATTTTTTCTCGGGGATCGACGATGAATTGTGTCTCTGTGTGTCTCGGATCCTTGCGCATGGGGGGAGCGTGGCTGCGGAGCGCCTGGGATGGACCCTCGCGGTGCTCCACATCACAGAGCACTGCTCCTCCCGAGCCCGCGGCTTGCGCGCCAGCGCGGTCTCCGACCGTCGGCTCGAGGAGGAGCAGGAGGAGGCAGCCTGCTGGCAAGCGGTCGGGAGCGGCCAAGAGGGGGGCGTCCAAGAGGGGGGGGGCAACTCATGACCGGCGTTAAGTCGGGCGTGTCGTGTCCCCCTACAGGGGGACTGTCGACGAATAATCAAAAATACCCCCCAAAAAATTAAAAAATATATTCAAAAATAGACTGGGGACTATGTTTTGAATATTTTCTGACCTTTTTGTTGGCCATGTTTAGGGTATTTTTAATTTGTCGTCGAAAATCCTCCTGTAGGGGGACACGCCCGACATAAGCCAAGAGGGGGGTGTCCAAGAGGGGGGGGTGCAACTCATGACCAGCGGCACGTGCGCGGCCCAGCGGGGGGGGCGAGGGACGTAACGAAATGAGAAGAGGCGCCACGAGATCTGGGGAGAGATCGTGGCCCCCGCCAGGATATCCCCCCCCCCCTAGTCATCACCCCCCTCTTTGCCGCCCCCGAAACGGACACAGGCGCCGCTGGTGGCGCGACAGGCGCGGGGTAAGGGCTGGAGGGCATAAATCACGAGGCTGCGCGGCGAGCAAGGGAGGTCGAGGGTTCGTGAGGAGCTCGAAAACGCGAGAAGCCAAACACATGGAAAAAAACAATGACCATCTACGATGTGGGCCTCTTCGGGCCGTCCCGGAACGCCTCTCGGACCTCTCTTGGGATCTCTTGGAGGTTACCTGGGAGCCTCGACAGCCATCGGAAGGCTGACTTGGGCTGCTTGGCAGCGTCTTGGACCATCCTTTCGCATTCGGGGGGCTCCCGGGAGTCGTCTTGGGCCCTCCTGGAGCGCTGTGGAGGCTCCCCGACGCCCGGGGGAGCGGTACCGGGAGCGTTCCCGAGATGTCACAGGGGAGGTGTGGCACCCCGGGCCGGGGGGGGGGGGTTGTATTCATTGATATGATATATGCATTGTATAAGATGCGCGTCGTTCAACTTATGAGGAATAGGAAGCCCCCCCCTTGTCCAAGAGAGGGGGGGGCAGCTGGGGCCCCCCTAGTGAGAAGTGTGCCACGGGCATCTGTACGTGGTGCCATCTAGGTGGAGCTGTCTACGTTGTGCAGCCTATGTGGTGCAATCTATGTGGTGGCATATCCATACATGTATACATAGATTTTGCGATCTATGTTGTGCAATCTATGTGGTGCAATCCACTTCGACTGTCTTGAAACTGTCCTCTCCACTGCTCGTGCAAACATCCCACCCTCCCACCCGCAACTTGGTCGCAAGACATCTTCAGACAAGACCGTGACGGTAGGTACTGCGTGGCACTTGGCCACGACACCGATGCCGACGACGACAGCGACATCGACGACGACGGCGCCGCCGACAGCGACTGCGACGACACCGACGACGTCTCCAATGTTTTCGACGACGACAACGACGACGACGACACCGACGACGACGACAACGACGCCGACGACGACGACGAAGACGACGACGACGTCGCCAACGGAGACGACGACGAGGGAGGAGAAAAAACGACGACGGCGACAACGACGACAACGACGATGGAGGAGGGAAGACGGCGACGACGCCAACGACGAAGAAGGAGGAAGGACGGCGACGCCGACGACGACAACGACGAGGGAGGAGGGAAGACGACGACGATGACAACGACGACGAAGACGACGACGACGGCGACGAAATAGGAGGGACGACGACGAGACGCCGACGACGGACGACGACGACGAGGGAGGAGGATAACGACGAGGGAGGAGTGAAGACCACGACGACGACGACGACGACGACGACGACGACGACGGCGACGAATAGGAGGGACAACGACGAGACGCCGACGAAGACAACGAGGGAGGACGACCACGGCGACAACGACGACGGAAACGACGACGACGCCAAAGACGACGAGGAAAGACAGAAGACGACGACGGCGACGACGACGACGACGACGAGGGAGGAGGGAGGACGACGACGACGACGACGACGCAAGAGCGCGCGCGCACAATTTTGTTGAAAACCCGTGTTGCGAAACCTTGTGTTTTTGTAGGTTTTTTGGACGCACGATTTCGAAATTTGTCCGAAACCTAAGGTTTTTGAAGGATTTCGGCATACGCCCGCGGCGACGCGCGCGTCTGCACTTCGTCACATTTTTTGCAGAGGATTCTCGCGACGGCACACGCGCAAGAGCGTTCGACAGATTTCGACATGCGCGCGCGCGAAGCCCGTTTGGTAGCACTTTGTGAAAATCTTGGAAAACCTATGGTTCTCTTCAGATTTCGCAAGAGCTCGCGCGTAAGTTTTTTTGAATCAGTGTTGCGGAACCATGTGTTTTTATATGTTTTTTGGAAATTCAATTTTGAAATCTCTCCGGAATCGAAGGTTTTTGAAGGATTTCGGCATGCGCGCGCCACGACGCGCGCGTGTGCACTTCGTCCCATTTTTTGCAAGGGATTCGTGAAAAAGTGCTATGTTAGAACAACACATGTCACCGCATAGTGTTTTTTACAAGGGAACCGCAGGGGGGGGGAACCCGGCTTGGCTGGGATGGTATGAACTCATATTTAGGATGGACATGTGGTCATAATCATATGTAATTTACAGCACGCGGGGGGGAACCGATAAGTCCGGGGGTGGGAGGGGGGTAGAATCTATTAGTCTTTCAGAAAGGAGAATATAGGCGTGTGCAATCTATGTTGTGCAATCTGTGTGGCGGCGACGGGGCGGCGACGGCGGCAGCATAGCCGACAGAGCGGCACACAGTCCCAGACGACGAGCGGCGACGAGGCGGCGACAGGGCGGTGACGGCGACAACATAGCCGCCAGAGCGGCACATCAGCCCAATTCCTTAGAACAGAAATGAGACCCCCATAAGTGCAAGCACTCTTTCGAAAATCAGAGAGCGAGCGAGAGAGAGAGAGAGAGACAAAAGAAAGAGAGGGATGGAGAGCGAGAGGGAAAGAGAGAGTGAGATAGAGAGAGGCAGAGACCGAGACATAACGAGAGAGAGAGAGAGAGCGATATATATATATATATAGAGAGAGAGAGAGAGAGAGACAGGTTGAGTACACATAAATTTGCGCCATACAGGCGACGCGCAGCCGAAGTTGCCTTCTCCCCGACCTCCTCCTCCTCCACCTGGATCTCCTCCTCGACTGCCATACTTCTCGCCAGCGTCATTGTTGGGTTCGCGTTCCTCGTGTTCGCCATCGTCTCAGACCTCTACCTGCCCCTCTCCTCAGGATCCCCGGAGGACCCTGTGGGATACAGACAACTCCAGACACGCTGAACCCGTCAACCTGAATGTCATGCACATGTTCCTCGCTCCTCGTCGTGCTCACACTGCATATTCACCTCAGAGTATGCTTCCCCTCGCCTCCCTTCCTGCGCCTCTTCCCTCGCTTCCGCCTCCTCCCTCCTCGCCGCGATGCCCTAAACATCCCCCCCCTCTCTCTCGACGCCTCCTGGATGGGGTCCGAGTAGATGGGGCAGGAGGATTGCATCTAATCGGCGATGCATCGGCGACGTCGGCGATGCATCGGCGACGTCGGCGTGGAGAAAATTTGGCTCCACCTAGAGCTGCATCGACGATGCATCGCCGATGCATCGGCGATGCGGCGCGATCCCCTGATCCCATCCGCTCCGACCCCATCCAGGAGGCCTAGACTCTCTCTCTCTCTCTCTCTCTCTTCAAGGTTACACCGACGTTGATCGAAGCGACCGCCGCGCCCGAGTAGCCTTAAGTCGGGCCTGTCCCCCTACACGGGGATTTTGGACGAAAAATTAGAAATACCCCCCAAAAGTACACAACCAATGCTCAAAAATGGTCAAACAATAGTCCCCAGACTATGTGTTGCCTATATTTGAAAAACCCTCCTGTAGAGGGACATGCCCGACTTCTGAATAGCCTTACCTCCCGGTCCCCCCCCCCTTCGGCGATCTTCTGACCTGGGTCAATCCAGACCCGGGTCAGCAGGAAACCAAAAACTGCAATGCAGAACAATAACACTGCAACGCAGGTCTTCGCAAACCCGGGTCCGCCACTAGGCGCGGCCGCCTCGCGGCCACGAGCGGCTCGCTGACCCAGGTCAGCCAGAGGGGGTCTTCGCAGGATCCTGCAGGATCTGGCGCCCTGGCTGACCCCCGTTTGCACTGACCCCCGTCTCAAGGCTCCCGACCCCTCTCGAGCCCGCCCCACCCGGGGGGGGGGCCCTCTCAGGACCTCCTCCTCCCCCGCGGGGGGGGCGACGGCGCGCCACCGTCTCGGAGGGCCCGCGCGGCGGCGCTGGAGGCGCCGCCAGGGGGGGCCCAGCGCCGATCCATGAAATTCTCGCGGAGCTCCGAGAAGATATGGTCATGCATGCTTTGGATCGTCGATTGCTCCCTGCGCTCCCCCTCCTTCGGCCGCGTCCTCCGCCTGCTCCCCCTCCTGCATGTTGGCACAGCTCGCCCTAAGGGAACCCCCGTTTAGGCCTGTCCGCTCGCGCAGACGACCCGCAGCCTCGCCGCCGACGCAAAAACGTTCTGGATCGTCGGCTCCCGGGGAGCCCGACGGTCCAGGACGGCATCAGCATGGCAGCTGAAGCAGCAGGCGAGGCTCCCGTCGGGGCAGGACGCCCGCGACGAACGTGCAGAACCTGGCGCGGGCCCGTAAGCGAGCATCCCCACTGGGGCCCTTGGTGGAGCTCCCCGTCAGCGACGATCCGTGTGACGGGTGCGCGGATCACAATCGCGGCGGAAATGTGGATGGAGGAGGGTTAAAAAAGGCGGAGGGAAAGAGAAGGCCACGCTTGGGTCGGGCATGTCCCCCTACAGGCGGATTCTGGATGAAAAAGGCCAATAGTCCCAACACGTTCTACAGTAGTCGAACACGTACTCGGAAGGTCGTCTCCATACGATGTTTGGACAATTTTTAGGTTGCTCCCATCGTACTTAAGGACAACATCCCAGAAACAATTTCGAGCACCCAGAAACGTGCCGAAAGAGTGTCGACACAGTGTCGAACGAGTGTCTCCCAGGGCCCGACACGTGAAAACCCTCAAGTTCTGGTGTTTTCTTAGGGGAACCAAAAAGTGGCATAAACATAAAAACTCGGAGGTCCGCGCGGATTTCTCGGATCGGCGCTGGGGCCCCCCCGGCGGCGCCTCCGGCGCCGCCCCTGGCGCGCTCCGCGCGCCAGGAAGGGGGTCCAGCGCGGATCCGAGAAATCAGCGCGGACCTCCGATTTTTCATGTTTATGCCACTTTTTTGTTCCCCTATGTCCTGGTGCTCGAAATTCATTGAGGTGGTCAACGCTGAAGCAGGTTGGAACATCATGAGACTATGTTGGAACACTCCCCCCGTGGAGGGACAGGCCCCTGTGGAGGGACAGGCTATTGGCTATTTCTGGGCGAAAAGTGTCAATGGTCCCAGCATGTTCTAAAACAGCCGAGCACGTGCTCGAAACATCGTCCACACACTATGCTCGGACTATTCTTGAAACACTCCCCCTGTGGAGGCACAGACCCGAGTCCGGGCTACGCGCCGCGGAGCGGAGCGGGGGGGGGGGCGCCGCCACAGGAGCCCCTCCGACGGGAGCCCGAGAGCACGGGGCCGCCGCGACAAAAGCAAGGGGAGGAGGGGAGGAGAAAGGGGTGGAGGAGGCGGAGTATGATGACGATGATGATGATGATGATGATGATGATGATGATGATGATGATGATGGTGATGATGATGATGATGATGATGATGACGATGATGATGATGATGATGATGATGATGATGATGATGATGATGATGATGACGAGGAGGAGAGGAGGAGGAGGAGGCGGGAAGAGATGATGATGCGGATAGGAGGAGGAGGAGGGAGGGAGGAGCGGATGATGAGATGATGATGATGATGAGGGGAGGAGGAGGAGGAGGAGGAGGAGGAGGAGGAGGAGGAGGAGGGGAGGAGGGGAGGAGGAGGAGGAGGAGGGAGGAGGAGGAGGAGAGGGACGGGGAGGAGGAGGAGGAGTATGATGATGATGATGATGATGATGATGAGGAGGAGGAGGAGGAGGAGGAAGAGGAGGAGGAGGACGAGGAGGAGGAGGAGGAGTGTGATGATGATGATGATGATGATGATGATGATGATGATGATGATGATGATGATGATGATGATGACGAGGAGGAGGAGGAGGAGGAGGAGGAGGAGGTGACAGGATCGAAACCTCACCGCAGCGCGAGAAAGCACCACGTCGGAGGTCGGGAGCGCCAGGCGCAAGGTGTGGCGAACTTCTCAGGGGCCACGTAGGCCCTCCAGACCTAACGAGAGTGGAGAGCCTCTTGAGAGGCCGAACGCGCAAGCTCGGACTCTTTTGCTCGAAGCTGGCTGGGCACCCTCGTCGAAACTGATGCTGATCCGTGACCCGGATGCCGATCTCAGGCCAGCAAGCGGGTGAGAATGATGATGATGAGGATAATGGGTGATGGTGATGGTGATGGTGATGGCGATGGCGATCGTGATCATGATCGTGATGGTGATGGGTAGGATGATGATGTTGATGATTGTGATACCGACGACGAAGACGATGATGATGATGATGATGATGATGATGATGATGATGATGATCCTGATGGTGGTGATGATGACGATGACGATGACGATGACGATGACGATGACGACGATGACGATGACGATGACGATGACGATGACGATGACGATGACGATGATGATGATGATGATGATGATGATGATGATGATGATGATGATGATGATGATGATGATGATGATGAAGGTGGTGGTGATGATGATAACGCTGAGGGGGAAATAAGGATAAGGAAGGAGGAGTGAGGGGGACAAGGAGGTGCTGGCGGAGAAGGAACAAGAGGACGAGGATGTGTAGGAGGATATTACATGATCTCTGAGGCCCCCGCGCGGAAGCTGGACCAGGACCTCACCGGAGCACCAGAGACATCATCATCACTCGTGCAACCAACCCTTGCAACCCGCCGGTGCGACCCGACCGGGGCGGATTGTTGTGACGGCGGGGTGGCCCCGTCCACGAAATGTCCGCGAGGCTGATGGTGCCGGAGTCCATCTCCTCCAGGAGCAGCTCGTGCCTCGTCACCATCGCGGGGTACTTGCTCAGGACTCGGGCGAACGCCTCCCGGTTCAGCACCGCCAGCTCCGAGAACTCCTGCGCGATGAAGCTCGCGGTGCGCACGTGCTGCCTGTCCACGACGCAGGACTCGCCGAACCAGGACCACTTGCCCATGGTCCTCCGGACGAGCGTGGCGTGCCGACCGTGGAGCAGGGACCGACCGTCCCGGCGTTCCCATAGTCCTACCACGAACATTTCTTTGAACCCAAAAAATGCTCTAAGAACAAAAACAATGTTCTTAGAACATGAGCCCCATGTGTTAAAACAAGACGCGCTCCGCCAGAAATGCTCTAAGAACCTTTCGTGGAAACCACACAAGGTTCTTAGAACATTGTTTGGTAGGGCTATGGCGAGCCAGGACGCTTCGCCACTGCTTGAGACCGACCACCCCGCCGATCCCCTTGGCCCGAGCTCCACCCGGCCGGGCTCGGCGAGGTGGTCGGTTGACGCCCCCCGAGAAGGGAAGGGAAACGCGGGGCCGGCACGAGGCCAGCGGGTCCTGATCGGCCACGCGCAGAGGGGGGCGGAGGGAGGGGGGAAAGCCTCTTAGACTCCAGGAAGGGAGGCGCGGGCCCTCTCTCTAGACGTAGGGCCCGCGCCTCATCATAACCAGCCTCCATCGAAGGAGCCTTCCCCCCTCCCCCTATACCCCCCCCTCTGCGCGCCGCCGACCTGCGGGAAACGGGCCCTGGACCATGGAATAACCAACAAGTAATCAACAAATAGTCCGGGGACTATTTTTTTAGTATGTTTTGACCTTCTCGGGGCATTTTTGGGGTATTTGCAACTCTTCGTCGACAATCCCCCTGCAGGGGGACACGCCCGACATGACCCTGGGGCCCCCCCCCCAGGGCCAGCAACTCGTCATGAGCATCTTGCCCCAGAACCAGCTCTTCACCCCGAGCCGCTCTGTGGAGGGCCCTGGGGCCCGTGGAGGGCCCCAGGGGGGGGGGGGGGGGGGGGGGCCACAGCGTCGAGAGACATCCAGGATCCGCTTCCTTCGGGACCCTTTCCGATCATGGCGATACTGTTACGACCAACCCAAAGCATGCGGAAACTGTCGAAGATCCGCACGACTTTGTCGGAGCGGCGTTGCTGGCCGGAGCGCGCGCGCGGAGCGCGCCAGGGGCGGCGCCGCCAGGGAGGCCTGGTGGCGATCCAAACAATCAGCGCGGAACTCCGACCAGTACGCTTATGCAAATTCTTCTCCTTTGAGAGGATATGGGCATTCCAACACTGGCCGACCCGCGCTTACACCGGGAGGAATAGGACGAGGCTGAGGAGAAGGAAAGAGGGCAGAGGAGGGCGAGGGAGGAGGACGAGGAGGAGGAGGAAAAAGGATGGATGCGGGAGGAATGGACGGAGGAGGGAGGAGGACAAACAATATCCTGGCGAAAGACCCAAAGATGCGCAATTGCGAATACCTCGTTGTGGGTACCGCTTTCGGTGGAGCTCCAGATGGGGCCACGAACCGTGTGAGGGTGTGCCAAAATGGGTTGCTGGCGCATGCGCTGTGCCACTGGGGCCTTCGGTGGAGCTCCCTGTGGGGCCACGAACAGTATGAGGGGTGTGCCAAAATGGGTGGCGTTGACGCATGCGGACCCTGCCGCTGGAGCATTCGGTGGAGCTCCATGTGGGGCTACGAACCGTGTGAAAGGTGTGCCGAAACGAATGGCGTTCAAGCATGCGGACCCTGCCGCTGGAGCATTCGGTGGAGCTCTCTGTGGGGCCACGAAACGTGTGAGGGGTGAGCCGAAATCAATGGCGCTCACGCATGCGAACCCTGCCACTGGGGCCTTCGGTGGAACTCCCTGTGGAGCCACGAACCGTGTGAGGGGTGTGCCAAAATGGGTGGCGGTCCCCGCGTGCGGACCCTGCCACTGGGGCCTTCGGTGAAACTCCCAGTTGGGCCACGAGCAGTGTGAGGGGTGTACCAAGATGGGTGGCGGTCCCTGCATGCGGACCTTGCCGCTGGGGCTTTCGGTGGAGCTCCCTGTGGGGCCACGTGTGCCAAAATGGGTGGCGGTCCCCGCATGCGGACCCTGCCACTAGGGTTTTCGGTGGAGCTCCCTGTGGGGTCACGAAACGCTGTCCTGGTGGCGTTGACGCACGCGGCCTGTGAGCCTTCGGTGGGGCTCCTCATGGGGCCACGAAACGCTGGCCTGGGTGGGGCTCCTCATGGGGCCACGAAACGCTGGCCTGGGTGGCGTTGACGCATGCGGCCTGAGGCGGATGGGAAGAGGGAGGAGAAGGAGGAGGAGGGGTGATGAGGTGACGCGGGGCGCTGTCTCTTCAAAACGAGAACCCAACACCACAGGATGATTGGGAATGAGCAGGAGGAGGAGGAGGAGGCGGAGAACGTAGAAGGAGGAGGGAAGTAAAAGGAATATGACGAACGCAACCATCGCGCCCCCGGGAAGGCAGAGCCGACCTGGGGTCCCCGCTTTCAAGGGGCCTGGAGTCTGCCAGCGAACCCTCGAGCTAGAGCTACCACCCGCCGCGACGAGGCCGACCAGTGTAAAGCTCCAGCGTCCACAACACGTAGTACATGGCGTGTGCGGGCGGAGGGAGGCGGGGGGGAGGCGACAACGGGGACGGATGGCAAAAGAAACTACGGAGCCATCATCGCTCCCATCTTGGAATGAAGGCAACGCTCGCTTTTCCGCACGCGCAACTGAGGGCCAGGGCCAACGTCACTGGGAGGTGATCTGAATCATCGTCCCAGGACTCCCGTGGCCTCCGCAAAGCTCCCCGCTGAAGGCCCTAAATTCCTCGTCACGCTCGGGCGCAGGCTCGAGGGTGGGGGAACCAGCAAAGCCCATGACTTGGGCCTCCGCCGCATACGATGCATCCATAGCAATTCCCACGGCCTCATACTGAACGGAAACAAACCCGCCACCGTGATCAAGGAACCAGCGGGCGGTGGCAGCCTACTGGACAGGTGGTGGGTCACGAGCTCGAGTGGCCTTGCTGTGCAATCAAGATTCTCGGATGCCTAAATACGGGCATGCCGTCCGCACTCCCTGCATGTCCATGAGCAACGGGCCGAGGAGGGGCGAGAGGCGTGGCGAGGTGGAGCGGGCTGTCGGGGTCGCCCAGAAATTTCCAGCCCTGCACGGAACCTCACGTCACTGGGGTAAAGCGTCGTCCAAGGAAAGGTGCGCAGGCACCCATCGGAGCAGTGTGGGTCGCTCCATGGGGACTTCTACAAGAACTCAACCCAAAATGGAGGAGGAGGAGGAGGAGGAGGAGGAGGAGGAGGAGGGGGAGAAGGAGGAGGACGGGGATGAGGGGGAGGAAGAGGAGGAGGATGAGGAGGAGGGGAGGAGGAGGAGGAGGG
This sequence comes from Prorocentrum cordatum, assembly GCA_963575745.1. Taxonomy (NCBI): domain Eukaryota; class Dinophyceae; order Prorocentrales; family Prorocentraceae; genus Prorocentrum; species Prorocentrum cordatum. Next base: position 340,491 of record CAUYUJ010014155.1, read on the forward strand.
AGGAGGAGGAAGAGGAGGTGGAGATGGAGGAGGGGTGAGGAGGAGGAGGAGGGAAAGAAGGAGGGAGGAGGAGGAGAGAGGTGGAGTGGAGGAGGAGGAGCTTGGCGGTCCCGGGTCCGAGCTCGGCGGGGCCCCAGCTACTTCCCCTCGCGGGCGACGGCCTGCATGTCTCGGCGAGGGGCACACGCGGCGGCGGGGGGGGTCCGGAGCCTGCCCGATCGCCCAACGCTTCGCCAAACCAATCGGCTAGACGAAAGAGTGGTGCGCAGCTTTTAGGGGCGCGAGGGAGCCAAACCCAAGGGCGCGGGCCGCTTATATCGCATCGCGCTCGGCGATCGGGGGGAGCCCGATGAGCCCGCACCAAAGGTCATTTCGGCGAAGGGTCACTCTTACGTGAAGTCGAGCCAAGCCCTGCAAGCAGGCTACAAAAAACTTGGTGGCAAGAAGACGTACGCCGAATCGTCCCCCCAAGTTGTCTCTCCCCAATGGCTGCTAGGAGCGGCTGACGATCATCTTCGTCTCTGAGGGCTGACCCCTGCGCCAACTGTACACGGGAGAAAAAGGGGGGATCTGCATCTGGGACCCCGGCGCAGCATCCGACAAGGAAGCCTCAGGGAGTATCATCCCAAGATGAGGCAGACTGCTGGGGAGGTCCTCCTTGCTTGACGCGCTGGAGAGCCTGCAGCTGATTCGGTCTGACTTCGTACGGGCCTCAAAGGCCACCGTGCACCCACCGAGAAGACTCCGAGGACGCTGGATGGCCCAGGACCCACGCAAGCCGCAAAAACAGAACGGCCTTGAGACCAGAGCTCGTGGCT
>CAUYUJ010014155.1:341408-433133 GCA_963575745.1 Prorocentrum cordatum
AGCGCTGCACGGTTTCCCCCGGGGCCGTAGGCGACCCGAGGGGGAGGAGGAGGGGGAGGAGGAGGAGAAGGAGGAGGAGGAGAAGGAGGAGGAGGAGCAGGAAGAGGAGGAGGAGGGGGAGGAGGAGGGGGAGGAGGGGGAGGAGGAGGAGAAGGAGGAGGAGGAGAAGGAGGAGCAGGAAAGAGGGAGGAGGAGGAGGAGGAGGAGGGAGGGAGGAGGGCGAGAAGGAGGAGAGGAGGAGGAGGAGGGCGAGAAGAGAGGAGGAGGCGAGAGAGGAGGAGGAGGAGGAGGCAGGGGGAGAGGAGGAGGAGGAGGAGGGGGAGGAAGGAGGAGGGACGGGAGGAGGAGGAGGAGGAGGGGGTAGTTAGGGAGGGGAGGAGGAGAGGATAGCGAGAGGGAGAGTTGAAATAGGAGTGAGGGGTGAGGAGAGGAGGGAGAGGCGAGGAGGGGGAGTCGGGGGGAGGAGGAGCAGAGGGAAGGAGAGGCCTCGAGAGTAGGTGCGAGGGGAGTGGCGGAGGGGGGGGTGGCGGGTGGAGGGCAGGGAGGGGTGGAGTGAGTGTGGGCGAGAGGGGAGGGAGGCCGACGCTTGGAGGGAGGGAGTGGCGGGAGGTAGGAGGGGCGAGGTGAGAAGAAGGAGGGGTGGCTGGAGGAGGAGGAGGAGGAGAACGACGGGTCGCTTAAGCCCTTCGGAGAAGCCCTCCAGAAAGCGCCCAAGAGGGGGCGGCTCGCAACTCACGCGGCACGCGGGCGGACGAAGGGGGGGCCAGGAGGCGTGCTGAAAGAAGACGGTGCGGGGAAGAAGAGGGGGTTATGAGATTCGGAGAGATACAGTCGGCCCGCATCAGGAGGATGCGCGAGAAGGATGCAAAGGCCGTGGACGCCCATTCCGAGGCTTTCCGAGCGGGGAACGGCCAACGCGCGTGGCGAAGGATGGACCGAGGAGGCAAGGATGCAAGGGTATCCTTGGGGAGGTTGCCCACCCTTCCCATGCGGGTTGACTAGAACTCGGCCGTGATGCCCTCCCCCTCCCCTGTCACCCCCCGAATGGCCGCCCCCGACCGGGGCACCGCGGATGCTCTCGCAGCTCAGCCACGGCAGGCTGCTGTCGGTGGCGTCGCTCTTCATGCTCGTCGTGCGGCGCACGGGCAGGCTCGCCTGAGGACCGGGGCGCCAAAACAGCACCTCTGCTTTGGGGGGGGAATCTGCGGCACCCGCCGATGCCGAGCTGGTCGCCGGATGGAGGGGGGGGGGCACGTGGGCCTGCCCTGAGATCCCGGCGCTGCAATTTTTGCACGCCGGGCGCTTTCGCTCCCAGTTTCGGGCCCCAGGACCTTCACAGATCGGTCCAGCTCGACAAATGCCCCAGAAAGATGGGGTCTATAGGGCTCTGGTCGTGATTTCTTGCGGTGTTGCAATTTTTGTTGTTGCAGCGTCGGGGATCTCAGGGTGCGCCTGCCGCCCAGACACGCGGCGTCCTGATGTCTGGCAACGCGGGTGCCCAGCAGAAGTCCCGACCCTGCCCCCCCGGGACCGGATTCTCGGGCCGAGAGGTTGTTCGGCGGCCCCGGGGCCCAGGGAGAGAACCTCTGCAGGCCAGAAGCGGCGACAAAAAGCCCGCATGGATCTAGCCACGGCGCGAGCATCCATATCTGCTGTGGCTTCGGGCAGCTTGGCTTAGATCGGGCATGTCCCCTGTACAGGCGGATTTGGGACGAACAACTGAAGAATACTAAACAACAAAGTAGCCCAAAAAGGTCAAACAATAGTCGAAGAACCGCCCCCAGACTATGTATGTTTTGAATGTCTTTGAATATTCCTCCTGTAGAGGGACAGGCCCGACTTAAATCTTGCCACGACGCGAGCATGCATGTCTGGTGTGGCTTCGGGCAGCTTGGCAGGGCCTGGCGAGGGTTGGAGCCCGTCGCCCGGCAGGCCTCGGACTCGGTGTGCGAGGCCCGCGAGGCGTCCGAGCAGACCTTCCCCGCCGACGCACGCGAGCCGTCCGACGATCCGCCGCCGCGCCCCTGGCGCGCGGCGGGAAGTCTTAAGTCGGGCCCAGACTCCCTCGAGCAATGAAAAAAAGACGACGGGAGGTGTTTCGTTATGTTCGGCTTCTGTGGGCCCCTACCGGGCCTCGGGGCCGTGAACAAAACGATCCAGGATGAAGAGCCGGCACCTGGGAATAATTAGGTCGAGAACTCTGGGGGTCGACGTGATGAACAAATCATGACGTCGGGGGTCTGGGAAGAGAGAAAGCTGAGTGCAAAACACATGCGCACAAATGCCGTGGCCTCACAGGGCGTCGCAAGACCGCTTCACGGCTGCGCGACAGGCTGCGGCAGAAATCACGCCATCACGCCAGAGCTGCGGCAGGGCCTCCTCAACCCCCGCGGCCCGGACAGCGTGGGCAAAAACTGATTGATCCAGCTCAAGTCCAAAAACTGAACAAAATCATTCGGCCTCAAGACGTCGGGGTCTGGACCCGAGAGGCCAGAGCCGCGCGAAAGTCTGAAGCAGCTGCATGGTGTCGCCACGCTCGCCCCCGCCCCCCCTGAAGCCGACTTCCTGCACCGACGACGGGCCTCCCCATGGGGCGACCGCTGGTTTCGCCGACGGCTGGTTTCGCCCGGTTGGTTTCGCCTGGCTGGTTTCGCGGCTCCGTCGGCGAAACCAGCTGCCGTCGGCGAAACCAGCTGCCGTCGGCGAAATCAGCTGCCGTCGGCGAAACTGTCCGACCCGATGCACATGCTAGGGTCCGCCCGCCCGACACGACCCGCCCGTTAGGGTTCGCGCGTGCTCGGTCGAGCGCGCCCCACACTTTAGTGTCCCGCCCGCCCGACCCGCCCGTAAGAGTCAGCCCGCCCGACCCGACCCGACCCGCCCGCTAGGGTCTGCCCGACCAGACCCGCCCGTTAGGGCTCGCGTCGGCGAAACCAGCGCCGGCGAAGCCAGCGCCGGCGAAACCAGCCGTCGGCGAAACTAGCGGGGCGAAACCAGCGCCGGCGAAAGCAGCCCATGCATCCTGAGGCCGCCCCAGCCGCCTTCCGCTTCTCACCCGGTACGCCCCCCTCCACTACCCGAGATCCCTTCCGACCCCTCCGCCCCCGCCACGCCACTTCCGACTCTGGCGCCACGCCGATCCGACACGGCACTGGCCTGCGACGCTGGGGGCGCGAGTGACTGAAACGAGGGATCCTGCGAGGAAGAACTCTCGTTGGCGGCGCGCACTAGGGGGTGGAGGGAGGGGGGAGGGCTTCTTAGAAGGAGGCTGCTTCTTAGAAGGCGCCGGCCTTACATCTATAGGTGAGGCCCGCGCCTTCTAAGAAGCAGGGGTGCTTCTAAGAAGCCCTCCCCCCTCGCCCCCTCCCCCCTTCTGCGCGTGGCTGACCTCAAGAGCGTCCAAGCTGGTCCCAGAAAAGCCCTTGACGGCCCCACGGCGGACCCCGAGTCCCACGGCAGGGGCCCCCGAGACGGGGCACAAGATGGCCTCCAAGAAGCCTCCAAGACGCCCAAGATGGCCTCCAGGACGGCTAAGATGGCCCCAAAATGCCTCCAACACGGCCCACGATGCACCCAAGAATGCCTAAGATAGCCTCAAGATGGCCCAAGACGGCCCAAGAGCCCCCTAAGAGGTCTCCAAGACAGCCCAAGAGGCTTCCAAAAGGTCCTCCAGGAGGGCTCGAAGAGGCCAAAAACATGTTTTTTTGGTTTGAAAGATAATGACACTTGCTTCTTTTCGGCATTCCGACAGCCCAAGAGGCCCCCAAGATCGCCAAAGAGGTCTCCAAGATAGCCCCATGACGGCCCTACGAGGCCCCTACGAGGCCCCCAAGATGTCCCCCAAGAGGGCCCCAAGACGGCCCGAGAGGCCTCGAAGACGCCCAAGATGCTTCCAAGACGGCTGAGATGGCCCCAAGATGCTTCCAACACGGCCCACGATGCACCCACAACGGCCTAAGATGGCCTCAAGATGGGCCAAGACGGCCCAAGAGGCCCCCAAGAGGCCTCCAAGACGGCCCAAGAGGCCTCAAAGAGGTCCTCCAGGAGGGCTCGAAGAGGCCAAAATCATTGATTATCCTTAGGTTGTTGAAGGAGTTTGCTTCTTTTCGGCATTCCCACAGCTCAAGACGACCCCAGAGGCCTCCAAGATCGCCCACGAGGCCTCCAAGATGGCCCGATGACGGCCCAAGAGGCCCCGAAGACGCCCCCAAGAAGGCCCAAGAGTCCTCCAAGACGGCCAAAATGGCTTGTAAGATGGCTAAGATGGCCCCAAGATGCCTCCAAGACGGCCCAAGATGCACCCAAGACGGCCTAAGATGGCCTGAAGATGACCCCATGACGGCCAAAAAGGCTCCCAAGACGGCCCCAAGAGGGCCCCGACACGACCCAAGAGGCCTCCAAGACGCCCTAGGTGGCCTTGAAGAACCCCTGTTATGAGGGCCCCAAGACGACCCAGACAGGCCCCCAAGACGGTTTCCGACGGCGTCAGACAAAGGAACGCCCTAAGACGGCCAGAGAAGCCCCCAAGAAGCCCCCAAAGGCCCCCAAAAACCCTCTAAGAGGCCCCCAGGAAACTCCCAGGAGGCCCCAAGAGTGCCCCAAGAGGCGCCCAAGAGGCCTCCTCCTCCTCCTCATCCTCCTCCTCCTCCTCTTCTTTTTTCCTCATCCTCCCCCTCCTCCTGTTCTTTCTCCCCCATGCGTTCCCCGAAGTCTTTCCAAACCGACTCAGGGACAAACTGGCCCGATAGCTTGGCCAAGCTCTGGCTGGCCCCACTGTCGGCCACAGAGGCGCTTCCAAAGGGGCAGGGGGCGGCGGTGATTCGCCGTAGTCGTCTTCGATCCGCCGCCCCCTGTCGATTCATCGCAAGGGTGCCTGGCGTGCTAAATCCTTTCGGCTTTGGTTTTGGTTCTTTTTCGAAAAGAACTCCCCCGGGGGCGTCGGCCCGTCCTGCCGGCCACCTGGGAAGATTGCCCAGAGACATCCAGAGGTGGTTGCAAAGGGTTTTTCCTGCTCCAAACGGCTCCAAGACGGCCCAAGATGGCCTCCAAGACGGCTAAACTGGCCCCAAGATACCTTCAACATGGCCCACCCAAGAGGCCTCCAAGACAGCCCAAGAGGCCTCCAAGATGTCCTCCAAAAGGGCCGAATAGGCCAAACTCCCAAGAGGCCTCCAAGACAGCCCAAGAAGCCTCCGAGACAGCCCAAGAGGCCCCATGACGGCCCAAGAGGCCCCCAAGACGGCCCCAAGAAAGCCCCAAGACGGCCCAAGAGGCCTCCAAGCCGCCCAAGATGGCCTCCAAGACGGCTGAGATGGCGCCAAGATGCCTCCAACACGGCCCCAGATGCACCCAAAACGGTCTGAGATGGCCTCAATATGGCCCAAGACGGCCCAACAGGCCTCCAAGACGGCCCAAAAGGCGTCCAGGAGGTCTTCAGGAGGACACGAAGAGGCTAAAATCATTGATTTCCCTTAGATTGTTCAAGGATTTTGGCGTTTGCTTCTTTTCGGCATTCCGACGGCTCAGGCTCAAGACGACCCCAGAGGCCCCCAACATCGCCCACGAGGCCTCCAAGATGGCCCCATGACGGCCCAAGAGGCCCCGAAGACGGCCCCAAGAAGGCCCAAAAGCTTCCAAGACGGCCAAACTAGCCTCCAAGACGGCTAAGATGGCCCCAAGATGCCTCCAAGACAGCCCAGCATGCACCCAAGACGGCCTAAGATGGCCTCAAGATGGGGCAAGACGGCACAAGAGGCCCCCAAGAGGCCTCCAAGACGGCCCAAAAGGCGTACGGGAGGTCTTCCAGGAGGGCACGACGAGGCTAAAATCATTGATTTGCGTTGTTCAAGGATTTGGGCATGTGCTTCTTTTCGGCCTTCCAACGGCTCGAGACGGCGCAAGAAGCCCCCAAGATCGTCCAAGAGGCCTCCGCGATGGCCCCATGACGGCCCAGAAGGCTCCCAAGACGGTTCCAAGAGGGCCCCAAAACGGCCCAAGAGGCCTCCAAGACGCCCAAGATGGCATCTAAGAACTCCTGCTATGCCCCAAGACGACCTAGACAGGCCCCCAAGACGGCTTTCGACGGCGTCAGACAAGCCAGGAACGCCCTAAGACGGCCAGAGAGGCCCCCAAGAAGCCCCCAAAGGTCGCCAAAAACACTCCAAGACGCTCTCAGGACGCCCCCAGGAGGCCCCAAGAGGCGCCTAAGAGGCCTCCTCCTCCTCCTCCTCCTCCTCCTCCTCCTCCTCCTTTTTTTTCCTCATCCTCCCCCTCCTCCTCTTCTTGCTCCCCCATGTGTTCCCCGAAGTCTTTCCAAACCGACTCGGGGAACAACTGGCCCGATAGCTTGGCTAGGCTCTGGCCCAGTTGTCGGCCACAGAGGCGCTTCCGAAGGTGCAGGGAGCGGCGGTGATTCGGCGTAGGCGTCTTCGATAACGACGGGAAATTGTTTGCCATTTTCGGCCTCTGGGGGGCCCTGGAAAGCCCTAAGACCCTCCAAAACGACTCGGGTTGAAAAGCCGGTCCTGGGAATTGGGTCGCGATCTGTGGTAACCAAGGGTGCCCTCTGCGGTCTTGAAACAGGGGTACCCCGCGTGCTGGATCCCACCGCTTCTGGTTTTGGTTCTTCTCCCAAAAAATTCGCCCTGGGGCTTCGGCGGTCACCCGGAAGGCGCCCAGACGAGCACGACGTCCTGAAAAAAATCTCCAAGACGGCTCGGGATGGCTTCTAGGAGGGTCACGTTGGCCCAAGATGGTCTCACAGTTCGCCCAAGATGGTCCAGTATGGCCTCCAAGACGGCCCAACAGGGTCCAAGATGCATCCAAGTCCGCCCAAGAAGCCTCCAGGACGGCCTCCAAATGGCCCAAGACGGCCCATGGGGCCCACACGAGAGCTCCAACCTCCAAGAGGTCCTCTAGGAGGGCCCGGCGAGGCCAAAAATAATGTTCCATCGTTTTTGTTTGATTTTAATATTCGCTTCTTTTCTGCTTTCCGACGGCCCAAGAAGGCCCAAAAACGACCCAGTAGGCCTCCAAGACGGCCCCAGTTCACCTCAAGCAGGCCCCAAATCGGCCGACAGAGGCTCCCAAGATGCAACCTCCTCCTCCTCCTCCTCCTCCTCCTCCTCCTCCTTCTACTCCTCCTCCTCCTCCTCCTCCTCCTCCTCCTCCTCCTCCTCCTCCTCCTCCTCCTCCCTCCTCCCCTCACCTCCCACTCCTCCTCCTCCTCCTCCTCCTCCTCCTCCTCCTCCTCCTCCTCCTCCCTCCTCCTCCTCCTTCCTCCTTCCTCCTCCTCTCATCCTCCACTCTTCCTCTTCCTCCTCCTCCTTCCGTCCTCCTCCTCCTCCTCCTCCTCCTCTTCCTCCTCTTCCTCTTCCTCCTCCTTCATCCTCCACAAGTGTTCCCCGAAGGGTTTTCACAACGGCTTGGGAAACACATGGTCCGATAGCTTGGCAGAGCTCTTGCGACAACGCCCGGCCACATGGGCGATTCCAAAAGGCAACGGGCGGCGGTGATTCGCCGTAGGCGTCGTCGATCCACTGCCCTCTGCGATCTTGCCTCACGGGTGCTCGGCGTGCTGAACCCTATACGGTTTGGTCTTAGTTCCTTTTCCAAGAAAACTCCCCCTGGGGCTTCGGAACGTCCCGCCGGCCACCCGGAAGGCCGCACAAACAACCTCAACGTGAACAACATACATCTCCAAGACGGCTCAAGATGGATTCTAAGATGGTCACGTTGCCTCAAGATGGCCTCCAGGATGGCCCAAGACGGTCCAAGTTGCCTCCAAGTCCGCCGAAGAAGCCACAAAGACGGCCCAAGATGGCTCCAATATGCCTCCGAGTCCGCCCAGAGACCTCCAAGATGGCCCAAGATGACCCAAGAGGCTCCCAAGAGGCCTCCAAGAGGTCCTCCAGGAGGGCCCGAAGAGGCCAAGATCATGGTTTGTCCTGAAGTGTTTGAAGGATTGTGGCATTCGCTGCTGATCGGCTTTCCGACAGTCCAAGGCGGCCCAAGAGGGCCTCGAGATCGCCCCAAGATGGCCCCAAAGACCTCCAAGATGACCTCCTGACGGCCCAAGAAGCCTCCAAGACAGAGGCATCCAAGTTCGCCCCAGAAGGTCCAAGGTGGACTCCAAGACGGCCATAGAGAGGCCAAGATGGCCTCCAAGACGGCCCAAGAGGGCCCAAGAAACTTCCAAGTCCGCCCACGAAGCCTCCAAATCGGCCCAAAACGGCTCCACAAAGGCCCAAAGTCGGCCCAAGAGGCCCCCAAGGGTCTCCAAGACGGCCGAAGAGGCCTCCAAGAGGGCTTCCCAGAAGGCCCGAAGAGGCCAAATTCAGTGATTTGTCGTAGGTGTTTGAAGGATTTGGGCATTTGCTTGTCTTCTGGCTTCCGACGGCCCGAGACAGCCCAAGAGCCCCCAGAGATCCCACGATCGCCCAAGAGGCCTCCAAGATGGCCCCGGAACGGCCCAAGAGACTCCCCAAGACGGCTCCAAGGAGCCCCAAGACGTCCCAAGATTGCCTCCAAGACAGCCCTGCAGCACCCCGGGCCAGACAGGTCCCCAAGACGGCGTTCGAGGGCGTCAGACGGGCCGGGAGGCCACCAAGACGGCCCAATATAACTGCAAGATGGCCTTAGACTGCCAAAGAGGCCTCCAAGACGGCCCAAGAGGCCTCCAAGAGGGCCTCCCAGAAGGCCCGAAGAGGCCAAATTCAGTGATTTGTCGCAGGTGCTTGAAGGATTTGGGCATTTGCTTGTCTTCTGGCTTCCGACGGCCCGAGACGGCCCAAGAGCCCCCAGAGATCCCACGATCGCCCGAGAGGCCTCCAAGATGGCCCCAGGACGGCCCAAGAGACCCCCAAGACGGCTCCAAGGAGCCCCAAGACGCCCCAAGATTGCCTCCAAGACAGACAGGTCCCCAAGACGGCGTTCGAGGGCGTCAGACGGGCCGGGAGGCCACCAAGACGGCCCAAGATAACTGCAAGATGGCCTTAGACTGCCGAAGAGGCCCCCAAGAACTCCAAGACGGCCCAAGAGGCCTCCAAGAGGGCCTGCCGGAAGGCCCGAAGAGGCCAACATCAATGATTGTCGTAGGTGTTTAAAGGATTTGGGCATTTGCTTGTCTTCTGGCTTCCGACGGCCCGAGACGGCCCAAGAGCCCCAAAAGTTTGCCCCACGATCGCCCAAGAGGCCTCCAAGATGGCCCCAGAACGGCCCAAGAGGCCCCCAAGACTGCCCCATGAGGGCCCCATGACGGCCCAAGAGGCTCCCAAGACGCCAAGATGCTCCAGGCCCCAAGTCGGCCCCAAAAGGCCCCCAAGATGGCTTCCGTCGGCGTCAGACGGGACAGGAATGCCCTAAGCCCTAAGACGGCCAAAGAGACCCCCGAGACGCTCCCAAAGGCTTCCAAGAGGCCCAAGGAGGCCCAGGGAGGCCCCCAACAAGCCTTCAAAGGGCTCCCAGAAAGCTCCCCGGAGGTCCCAAAGTGCCCCCAGAGCCTCCCAAGATGCCCCCTCCTCCTCCTCCTCCGCCATCCTCCCCAAGTGTTCCCCCCGAAGGGTTTCCACAACGGCTGGGGGGAACACATGGTCCAGCAGCTTGGCAGAGCTCTGGCCGCAACGCCAGGCCACATGGGCGATTCCAAAAGGCAAGGTGCGGCGGTGATTCGCCGGAGGCGTCTTCGATATGTTCCCTGCCAGAAGGCCGACGATCGAAGGCTTGCACCTGAGGGAAGACGTCCTCCCGACGTCCACATCAGACGCGTCGATGCACTCGTTGGACGCGTCAATGCACTCGACGTCCTTGTTGGGCTGCTCCTTTGCGCCCTCATCCGGGATAGTGCCCCAGTTCTTGTCGGGCGGTTCGTCGAGCGACAGGTCATCCGCTGGCAGGTCCTGGACGCAATCGCTCGACTCGTGGGCCGACTCCACGTGCGTACGGGGGCCTGAGCGACGCGAGCAGCCAGAGAGACGAACAACGGATTCGGCGAGTCGCTGAGGTGCATTCCAAGCTGATGTAGAAATCGTGGAACGCCTTTTCTCGTGCCGACCAGGGTCAAAGGATGGGGAGATGTGGCTCATGATGTCGGCACCGCCGTGACAGGCGCTTAGCCTCGTAACGCCCCACGACGGCCGCAAAGAAGACCGCTGAGACGCCCTGTTGGAGGACGAGCAACTCTCAAGACCCATAAGATGGATGGCCTCCACGACGAGGCCGAAACTTTTCTGCTGGCTCTCCAGCTGGCCCTCCAAGCGCGAAGAGGCAACCTGACGGGGCGGAAGAAAATTAACAAGGGCTCCTATATTCGCGCTTCGCGCTGCGCGAAGCGCGAAGCGCGAATAACTTCGCGCTCTCGCGCCGCCCCCCAAGGGGGAGAAGAGGAGGACGAGGAGGAGGGGGAGGAGGAAGGAGGACGGCGAAGCGCGAAGCGCGAATAACTTCGCGCCCTCCTGGGAGCCCTTGATTAAGCAATTTTGCAGTATTCGCGCTAACGCCCGTTACCGGCCCCGCCACACCCCCGGTCACGTCACGGTTTGCGCTGGCGCCGTCCGGGAATTGTGGACCAGCCGTTCCTGGACATGCCCTGATGGCGTCTGCGCGACTCGTGACGCTACAGGCTCCCCCCCCGAGATTCTTGTTGTTATCACTTTCGGTAACGGTCGTCACCCTGGGGGGGCGGGGGCGTTGGGGCCCCGGGCAGCGGTGACGCTCGGGCGGGGTGGGGCGTGTCGAGGCGGGGGTGCGCTGCGATCGCCATGTCATGCGCGCCTGCGTGCGATCGCCACCCTTGCAGGAGGGCGGGGGCTCCAGGCCCCGCCCACGCACGATCGTTACCCTTGCAGGAGGTCGGGCCTGTCCACCTACAGGGGGATTTGGGACGAAAAATTTAAAGTACCCCAAGATGCTCAAACGATGCCCAGAAACATTAAAAAATTGTCCCCGAATTATTTTTTGATTATTTGTGAATATTCCCCCTGTAGAGGGACAGGGGCGACTTAACGTTACCCTTGCAGGAGGGGGGGGGCGGTATGTCCCGGGTAGCGACCGTCACGCAACAAAGGATAAAACACACAACAAGTGCTCCCAACTTCGCGCTCTCGCGCTGCGCGCAGCGCGAAGTGTGAATAACTTCGCGCTCTCGCGCCGCCTCCCAGTGGAGAAGGGGAGGATGAGGAGGAAACGGAGACGAACCGCGAAGCGCGAACAACTTCGCGCCCTCGAGGGCGCCTTTGAAACAACAAGCTCCCGGTCACTCAGGAACACAAGACGGGGACCATGACCAAGACTGAACGCGAAAAGTCGGCGTCGATCTTGGTGGTCGTCCACCTTGGTCAGCGTCAAGTCGTGAAGCATCCTCGCGAATCGGCGACGGCCAGCATGGATTACACGGTAGAGGCACGCCAGGACGTTTCGCCACTGCTCGAGATCCTCTGACCCCGTATCCTCCGACCCCACCTGGGAGGCCCAGATCTCCTGCTGCCCAACGGCCCCTCGGCCCACTTCTGGGGAACCACACGGCACCGATGCCGCTGCTCCCCAGACCTCTCCCGGGGTGCGTTCTGACCAAGATGTCGGGGCGAATCAAGTGGTGGCGACGAGGGCCGCCCAGGAGGCTCCAACAAAAGGGACAATGAGGCAGGGATACCTGCTCCTCCTCTGGCCTTCGGCGGCCCCCGGGCAGTCTTCCCAGACAGCCCCCTGGCGGTCCTCGGTGCGCGAGCCAGTGATGGCCAGTTACGCTCCGACAGGTCGGAGGAGGACCAGTGAAGGCAACGGCGGCCCTCCCGCCAGGCCCACGTGGGCGACTTCGGACCCCCCGAGCCCAAAGACGTCTGCTCATCCCTATGGGAGCGCATCTGGTGATTCCTTGTTTCTGTTCGACGCTACACCCTTTAAGATTCGGCTGGATGTCTTGCGACGGGGCTCGATGAAAAACAGCCGCATTCGCGGGACACCTTGTAAATCCGCCGCCTCCCGCCAGCTTTTTTTTGCTTGTCTCCCACTGGTGCGGGCACGCTGGGAACACATCGCCCAGTCGCACGGCCCCACCCTCGCGCACCCCCTCCTCCGAGGGGATGGCCAAAGCGGGCAGCCGCTCCGAGGTCCTTCTGGCCCCACGCGGGCCCTCGCCCCTGAAGGAGGAAAATAACCTACACCTAAACCTCACGTAAGCCCAAAAAGCCCTAAATCTAAACCTACACCAAAACCTTATATACTACCGGCCGCCCCGCCAACCTTCTGCCGGCTTCCGCTGGCGGAACCGGCCTCGCTTCACCGCCGCCGACCTTCCGCCGCCTTCCGCCAAGGAAAAGATGGTACCTCCTTCGACCAGTGGGAGCTCGGCCACAAGAAGCCTTCCATAGAAACCCAACCCCGAGACCACGGTACGTCCAGTGGCTTTTGGTGTGGGACCGTCGTGCTGTCCATTGCAGAACTATCGCAACCCAGAAAGCCCAGGCCACCCTGGAGGCAAGGATGAAGGGGCCCTGGGACGCACAAATAAATACACACACACCCAAATAACAAGATTCCCAATATTTCCTATATTTTCTGGGTTTCCGTCTTCCCCCCCACGTCCCATATTTTCCCATATTTTCTGGGGGATCGACGGTTAATTGTGTCTGTGTGTTTCCCCCCCCTGAGAGGAGAGTGTTCCTCCTCCCTCTCCTCCTCCTCCCTCTCCTCCTCTTCCTCCTCCTCCTCCTCCGCCTCCTCCTCCTCTTCCTCCTCGCCCTCCTCCTCCGCCTCCTCCTCCTCCTCGCCCTCCTCCTCCTCCTCCTCTTCCTCCTCCTCCTCCTTCCTTGGCATGGGCGTCCACTGTATCCTCGAGGGCGAGGCTCTGTTTGGAACGCCCCGTGTACACGTCGTTCATTCCAAATCGTGTTCATTTCTAAGCGTGCTCCTCCTCCTCCTCCTCCTCCTCCTCCCTCCTCCTCCTCCTCCTCCTCCCCCCTCCTCCTCCTCCTCCTCCTCTTCCTCCTCCTCCTCCTCCTCCTCCTCCTGCCTCTCCTCCCCCTCCTCTCCTCCTCCTCCTCCTCCTCCTCTTCCTCCTCCTCCTCCACCTCCTCTAAGCGTGCTCGTTTCTAATTGTTCCTGGCCCCTTGATGGCAAGGAAGAGGCCAAGGATAGAACAACTAGGAATGACAGGATCTTGGCCCCCCAGGAGATCAAAGATCTTTCGAGGAATTCGACATGATCAATGTGTACGCCCAGAGCCGGTGCCCAAAGACTTCCTGGGGCACAACCTGGCCCGCCTTTGTCCGGGGCGGTCGTCGGGCCGCGGCGACGGCCGGCCTCCGAGGGGCTCGGAAGTGTGCATGTAGGTCGAAGAACCTACAAGAAGTGCCGTAGGCAGAGGAAGGCAGGGGAGAGGGTAGCGATCCCTTTTTCCCATGCGCCGCAGGCAGGCGGCGCTGTACCTGTTTCCAGTACCCTGAGCCAAGTCGGCAGCAGTAGATGTGGATATGGTGGTGATCCGAGCGGACTTCGCACAGGAAGAAGACGAGAGACACGCCAGGGAGGGCCGCCGATGTCTCGAGTGGCCCCCCTCCGAAGCGCAGGGCCCTTGAGCAAACTGCTGACCTGGAAGCGAACAAACGACACAGAGGCATGACCTGTGAGAGGTCCGCACGGCATGCTTGGATCTGCGCTGGCACGCCCCCCCTGGCGCGCGGAGCGCGCCAGGGCCGCCCTTCAGGGCAATTCTTAATACATGGGATTTGTTTTTACCATCGGATTTTTAATACATGATGATTTGTGGTAGAACTCAGCGTTGTTCTTAATACTAAATCCCTGCATCTTGTTGTACATGATCCGCACGCGGAGCAAGTATTGAAAACGGCACTGTAGCAAGGGTGCCCCGGCGCCCACGCGTCCCGACCGCCTCCACGTGGGTCCGGTTCATCACGGATGCGTTTCGGCGGACCCCGAGGGCCGCAAGCGGGGGCAGGTGCCCGGGTTGCAGAACACAGTGCAGACGGAGACCTGGAGAGCTCGGCTGCGCGCAAGACGGACCCTGGGCAAGGGATGAGGATGAGGATGAGGATGAGGATGAGGATGAGGATGAGGATGAGGATGATGATGATGATAATGATGATGATGATGATGAGGAGGAGGAGGAGGAGGAGGAGGAGGAGGAGGAGAAAAACCTCCCGCCGTGACTCTCGTTCTTGGCCCGACGGGGTCGGGGGCGGAAAGTCGGCCCATCGACTGACCACCGCTCCCCGGAGCGCCTGCAGCGCCTTGAGGCGCGCGTCGATCGACGCGAGGACGCCCTCGGCCGCCGGGCCCCCCCCGGGCGCCTCCGCGCGGCCGCCGCTGCTCACCCAGCTGCCGCGAAGCTCCCTCGGCCTGCCCCGCAGACAGAACAGAGACAGCACTTCTCTCAGAGATCGGGAGCGGCCAAGAGGGGGGCGTCCGAAGGGGGGGGGTGCAACTCATGGCCGGCGGCACGTGCGCGGCCCTTGGGGGGAGCCAGGGACGCAATGAAATAAGCAGAGGCGCCCTGACATCTGGGAAGATATCATGGCCCCCGCCATGATATCCCCCCCCCCCTAGTCATCACCCCCCTCTTTGCCGCCCCCGTCGAGGGGGAGGAGGAGTAGGAGTAGTAGTAGTAGTAGTAGTAGTAGTAGTAGTAGCAGTAGTAGTAGAGTAGTAGTAGTAGTAGTAGTAGTAGTAGTAGTAGTAGTAGTAGTAGTAGTAGTAGTAGTAGTAGTAGTAGTAGTAGTAGTAGTAGTAGTAGTAGTAGTAGTAGTAGTAGTAGTAGTAGTAGTAGTAGTAGTAGTAGTAGTAGTAGTAGTAGTAGTAGTAGTAGTAGTAGTAGTAGTAGTAGTAGTAGTAGTAGTAGTAGTAGTAGTAGTAGTAGTAGTAGTAGGGAGGAGGAGGAGGAGGAGGAGGAGGAGGAGGCGCGAGGGCTTCTGAGAAGTCCCGCCGCCCTGTGGGAGGGCCAGCTCTCCCTCCTCCCCTCCAGAGATCACTCCTCCCAGTCGCACCCCGAAGCCGGTTTTGAGGGCGGGCCAGGCGTATTCCACGCCGCAGCGCGGCAGAGGGCAGTCCGCTCGTGCGCTCCAGTGGGCCGGGCTGCGCCATGGCACGAGCTGCCCGGCTGCAAGCAAGGGGAATGGAGGGGAGGAGGGCAGGAGACCAGCAGACCACATGCGAACCCTACCCCTTACCCCCCACGATTTCTGAGGGGGAGGGTGGGGTTCACTTCGCCCTCCCCCTCAGAAATCGTGGGGGGTAGGGGTAGGGTTCGCATGTGGCCTCCCAGAAGGCGGCCGCGGACGGCGGGAAGGAGAGGAGGACACTTGCGGCGCGAAGAACAACACCGAGGGCGATGACGCACAAAATGCGACGGGCGGTCTTCGGACAAAGTTCCGTCTCCGGGTTTCTTCGCCGGGCCCTGGGACCGTAAAAAAAAAAACCTCGGTATGCAAACCCGGTCCTGGAGAAGTGGTCCAGACCTCCCGGGGCCCATGCATCGAACAGTGCAGGATAATTGCTGTTGTCTTCGGCCTCTGGGAGCCCTCGCCGGCCCAAGATCACCCCAGGAGGTCCCAAGAGGCCCCCAAGAGGCCCCCAGAGGCCTCCCAAACGCTCCAAGCGGCCCCACAACGGCCCCCAAGAGGCTTCAAAACTGCCTCCACGAGACTCGTGGAGGCAATTTTGAAGCCTCTTGGGGAGTCCTGCGACATCCCAACGAACATCCCAGAGACCCAGGCCCGAAGGCCATTGGATAACGACGGGAAATTGTTTGCTATTGTCGGCGTCTCTAGGGCCCTGGAAAGCCCTAAGACCTCCAAAATGACTCGGGTTAAAAAGCTGGTCCTGGGGATTCGGTCGAGACCTGTGGTAACCAGCCTCGATCTTATCACTATCCCTAGGACTGACAAGCCCAAATGCGATGACAATCCTATGGATGCGCCCTCAGAAACTGAAGGAATCCTTGGGATCGGCATCGAGATCAGGTGATACCAATCACAGGGAGAGGGGTATCTGACCAGGCTTGCAGTCTCAGAGTCGACACCGCGAAACAACCATGAAGCCGGGGCTCCGGGTACGGCGGAAGCTTTTGCCGCGCGCACCGCGGCGGCGCCACGGCGACACGCTGCGCCCTGCGAGCGGGCAGCGTGCCGCCCCGCTCCACGGGCGTGGGAGGTGGGGGAGGGGGAGGGGGATGGAGGATGGAGGGTGGAGGATGGGGGATGGAGGATGGATGGAGGATGGAGGATGGAGGATGGAGGATGGAGGATGGAGGATGGAGGATGGAGGAGGAGGAGGAGGAGGAGGAGGGAGGAGGAGGAGTTGGGAAAGGCTCGGAACGCTGGCGCCTGGAACAGTGGGGCGTGGTCAGCGCGTCGCGCTGAGGCACGGTGGGCCAGAGCCGGCGGCGCGACACGTCAAGCAAACGGTCCCGACCGCACACGCCCGGAGGGGAACCCGTTCGTATCGACGACCTCTCGATAGGGGCGTTGATGGGGAAACCCGCAAGACACCGACACCGCTGCTCCCTGGACCTCTCCCGGTGCGCGCTCTGACCCAAAAAGGTTCGAAGTGTGAGTCCAACCGTGGCGACGAGGGCCTCCAAGGAAGCCCCCAAGAGGAGAAAACGAGGCAAGGGGCAGTGGCCAGTGGTATCGGTACCTTTCCGACCTCTGCGTCGAAGCCTATGGGCCCCCCCCCTCCCTCCCTCCCCCTCCTCCTCCTCCTCCTCCTCCTTCTCCTCCTCCCCCTCCTCCTCCTCCTCCTCCGTAGCCATTTTGGCTCATGCCATCCACCAGCGAATGACAGCCTTATTGCTCAAGCTCGCTAGGCACCATGTCTCGCGGTGTGAGAAGCGGGGAGGTCTCCGACGTGGAGGTGGCTGCGGGAGGCGCCCCAGCTGGTGGCGCCCTTTCATCATCACGTGCTTCACGGAGGTCGCGAGCTCGTGTTTCTGCTGACTGTCTCGTTCAGCGACTCTCCGGCAAGGTGGACCAGCTCGCCGCGCAGGCGCAGCTGGCTGAGGAGGCGCTCACGCTCATCGTGGGGAACTCGGAGGTTGGGGCTCGGCTCAGGGCGGTGGTGCCTGCTGTCGTGGCCCTGGTCCGCGGCGAGGAGCCCCAATGGCTCGACGTGCTCCGCCGCAACGTCGCGCTGCACGCCGACGCGGAGGACATCGATGTGGAGCACGCCTCGGCCACCCAACTCCGTCGGGCGCAGCATGGGCCCAGGCTGGAGGAGAGGAGGCGCTCCCCTTCCCGCCAGGCCGCCCGTATGCGTGCTGAGGCTCCCGAGTTCGTCCCGCGTGCCCCCGCCTCCATAGTCGGGAGCAACTGCACGTGCGGCTGTGTATTGTATTCTTCCTGCCGCTGGACCGAGCTCCCGACGACATCAGCTATTGTTTTGCAGTCTCCCACCGCCGCCTGGGGAGAATTCTCTGGCTCAGCGACACGGGAGACCCCCGCTCCGCCCTCGGAGGCGCGGGAGGTGGAAGTATTGGTGCCTGCTGTCAAGTTTCCTGCGCGCAGGGCCCCCCCCCCTGCCGCGGATGGCTCTGAGGGTGGTGGCGCCGCGTTGCCGCACGAGTCCGAGGCCCAGTTCACCAAGCAGATGGACGAGGTCAAGCCGAACTCGTCCGTCCTCCCTGCCAGCGCGTGCGAGGATCATCTCATGCTCACCGAATCCGAATTAAACGCGGAGGCGGGCGGCCTGCTTGCGAAGGCTCGGACCGACGATCCCCTGGACAAGCTGGCGCCTGCTGCTGCGCATCGTCATGGCCATGTCGATGGTGTCGATCGGGTCTCGTGTCCTTCGTGGTGGTTTGCTCGTGATCTCGTCGCCCGTGCTTGGCCGCGTGAAGCTCCAATTCGTGAAATTGTTGATGATGCTACACCTTGCGTGGGTGACGGTCCTACCGCTGATGCCACCTTTGGTTTTCGCCCAGGGTATCTTCCGTGAGGTTGTGGACGATTGTGAGTACGGCTCCAGCGCGCAGAGAGTTGGCTTCAAGGGTACTCGGCTGGACGCTCGTTCCCAACGCAACGTGACGGCGAAGTAACATCCTCGGCTCTCCTGCGACGTGTTCGGGGCTCGCCGTGGTGGCCTTCATCGTCCCCGCCCTGGAGTTCCTCCTGCCCGCGCTGCTGGAAGGGCCCAGGGATCGTTTCAGCGCCAGGGCTGGCATTTTCTTTCGCACCGTGTGGCTCGCTCGTTTGCCCGGCCTGCAGTGTCCGCCCCGCAGGCTGCATGCACCAGCCCTCGCCGGTGCCTGCAGCTCGCGGGCCTGCGCAGCTGCAGCAGGGACTCCCATGACTGGGGGGCAGAGGGTGCAGCGGCAAAAAACTCCTCCTCCTCCTCCTCCTCCTCCTCCTCCTCCTCCTCCTCCTCCTCCTCCTCCTCCTCCTCCTCCCCCTCCATTCCTTCTCCTTATGGATAATCCCACCAGCCCTCTGGGCGTCGGTGGTTTAGGGAGTCTCCTCTTCCACCCCTCCTTCTTCCCCTTCGGGGAGGGGTTTACCCCTCCCCCTACCCCCTCGCCGTGGACCTGGACGGGAGGGGCCGCGAGCGGTCAGAGCGTCCAAAACGGCCTCGGCGAGGAAGCCAAAATCATTGATGTTACTATGGTGTTGGCCCCATTTTGGCCTCCTGGGGGGCAACCCTAATTGAAGCTCCGCTCTTCTTTGATAGATCTCCTCCAAGATGGCACAAAGAAGCGCCCAGGAGGCCCCAAGAGGTCCCAAGATGGCCCCAAGATGGCCCCAAGAGGCCCCCAAGAGGCCCCCAGGCGGCCCCCAAGAGGACCCTCAGTGGCCCCAAGAGGCCCCACCCGAGGCACCCAAGACCCCGAAGAGCCCCCCAGGATCGCCAAGAGACCCCCAAGGCGTCCCAAGAGGCCACCAAGAATCGCCCAAGAGATACCCCAAGAAGCTCCGAGAGGCATACAAGAGACCTCTGGCCCCTGTGCTTGCCCTCCTCCTCCTCCTGCTCCTCCTTCCTGCTCCTACTCCTTCTCTTCCTCCTCTTCCTCCTCCTCCTCCGCCTCCTCCTCATCCTATTCATCCTCCTTCTTCCCACTCCCTCATCCATCCATCCATCCACCTCCTCCTTCTCCTCCTCACTCCTTCGCACGGTTCGGCCGTCCTCCTCTTTGCTGCCGCACTTCCCTGATCACCTCAACTCGCCTGGACATCTTTTCTGGATGGGCTGGTGGGGATATGCAAAGCGTCTAGAAATTTCTACCTGTCGCACCCCAATGCCAGTTTTAGGTCGGGCCGGGCGTTTCGCCTGAGACGCCCTCACCGATTATGACCCTGCAGCTTGAACATTGCTAACATTTTCACGGATTGAGGGCGGGTCGTTTTCAAAAGGTGGCTCTCGCCTTAGCGCCGCGCACACTCGTTTTCAACATGTGCAAGAGTGTCCACGGATTGAGGGCGGGTCGTTTTCAAAATGTGGCTCTCGCCTTAGCGACGCGCACATTTGTTTTCAAACTTTAGAAGAACGTCACGGATTAAGGGCGGTTCCTTTCCAAAATGTGGCTCTCGCCTTAGCGCCGCGCACACTCTTGATACACAGTTGCAAGAGTTTCACGGGTTACCATGATCGATATACCAGAAATTGCGTTTAGGCAGGATTCGCGAATTCAAGGTCGCAACAGTTACGATGATTCGCGGAGTTGACGTCCCAGGAATGGCATTCTGGCACGATTCAGGATCGTCAAGGCGCAACACAGTCAGGTTCACCCGTGGCGTTGGAATACCGAGGATAATGTTTTGGCATGCTTCAGGGTCTTCAAACGGTTGTCTTCCAACGAGGCAGGACTGTGGAAATGAACCGGTGTATGGGCCTGTGAAGAGGGATCTTGGGGGGAGGGTGCACTCCAACATCGTTGATAACTCTTGGGTTTACACTGGTCCTCCTCCTCCTCGTCCTCCGTGGGTAAGGACCACGGCTCCCCAGCTTGTGGCAGGGCCTGCCTGGAGCCGCCGTCGGGCTCGGGCATCGCCGCCCTTGGCAGCGCGCTCTCCATGGCGAAAGAAAGCCACCGCCGCACGTCCCTGAGAAGGGGGTCGACAGGAGGGGGGGTAGAACGAACGGTGCCCAAACTAGACATGCTCGAGCAGCGAAATGCGATTTGATCAGTCTAATTGTTTATAACTATAAATGAATATATCTATATCTATATCTATATCTGTATATATATATATATATACACCGTGCACACAAGAGACCGCAAATTTGCGCAATCATCTGCCTGCGGGGCCCCCACGACGCCGTCAGGAAAAAAGCTCGGAAGGAAAAACGGGCCCCGGGGAACGGGTCAGTGAGCAGGGACCGACCGTCCCGGCATTCCTATAGGCATACCACGACATGTTCTTAGAACCCAAAACTATTCTAAGAACGAAAACAACGTTCTTACAACATAAACCCGATGTGTGAAAACAAGACAGACTCCGCCAGAAATGTTCCAAGAACATTCCGTGGAAACCACGAAAGGTTCTTAGAACATTGTTTGGTAGGGCTATAGGCGAGCCACGACGCGTCGTCACTGCTTGAGGTCGGGACTGATGGGGACCCCGCCTCGAACAACCAGCACGTCGCGTGTCTGGGCGGAGGCGGCGACCCGGAAACCGGCGACGCCTCGCCGCTGCAGCGGCGAGCAGGCCCCCGAGAGCGGCCCCCCCGCCCCGCTCCCGAGCAGGGCGCGGGGGCCCGGGGCCCGATCGGCGAGGCAGGGGCGGCTCGGGGCCGCTGCGTCCCCTCCCCCCCCGTCTAGTCGAAGAGCACACGGCGCAGACATGAACTGTTCGAGTTCCGCGCAGACGTCGTGGATCTGCGCTGGGCCCCCCTCGCTGGCGCGCGGCGCGCGCCAAGGGCGGCGCCAAAAGCGCCGCTAGCGGCACCTGGCGCAGATCCGCGACACCCTCGCGGAGCTCCAGAAGTTGTTGTGTCCCCTCCTCCTCCTCCTCCGCCTCCTCCTCCTCCTCCTCCACCTCCTCCTCCTCCGCCTCCTCCTCCTCCTTCTTCTTCTCCTCCTTCCCCCTCCTCCTCCTCCTCCTCCTGCTCCTCCTGCTCCTCCTGCTCCTCCTCCTCCGCCTCCTCCTCCTCCTCCGCCTCCTCCTCCTCCTCCTTCTTCTCCTCCTTCCGCTCCTCCTCCTCCTCCTCCTCCTGCTCCTCCTCCTCCTCCTCCTCCTCCTCCTCCTCCTCCTCCCCTCCCTCCTCCTCCGCCTCCTCCTCCTCCTCCTCCTCCTCCTCCTCCTCCTCCTCCTCCTCCTCCTCCTCCCCCTCCCCCTCCCCTCCCCCTCCCCCTCCCCCTCCCCCTCCCTGGGCCAGTCCCCCCCTGTCGCTGCCCCAAGTCTGGCTGGGCCCGGGGAGCCTGCGAGGGGTGTGCACACGACGCCCCAGGGCTCGGGGCAGCAGCGCGGCCTTGGATTAGAGAGACTGCTGCGGAGGCGGAGGGAGAGGCCGAGGAGGAGGGAGGAGGAGGAGGAGGAGGAGGGAGGAGGAGGAGGAGGAGGAGCAGGAGGACGAGGAGGAGGAGGGGGGGGGACGACGACGCTGATGGTGACCGTCGCCAGGAGTCAAGAAATCTGCGTCGTTTTCCTGGTCGTCTTCGTCGTCTTCGTCTTCGTCGTCGTCGTCGTCGTGTTCGCCGTCGCCGTCGCTGTCGTCGTTGTTGTCGTCGTCGACGTCGACGTTGGGGGCGGCGCTGCTGGTGACAGTCGCGAAGAGTCAAGGAGGCAGCCTCGGCGACGGTGACGCTAGTGAGGGTCATGAAGAGGCCTCAGAGGAACACAGGACTGCGTAGCCAGAAATGTTTGAAACTCTGCGCCGATTTGGTGGATCAACGCTGGACAACACCTTCAAAGGATCCAGCGCCGATCCAAGAAATCCACGCGGAGCTCCGAAAATGTATGCTATTGGTGATGTTTGCCCTTCGAGGTGCACAGGCGCGGCCCCGCCAATTTTTGGATCTCCTCCTCGGGGTCGAGCTGATCGATCTCTGCCCAGGTGCAGCGTGCCGTCACGATTGTTGGGGCTGCGACTGCTGGATCTCAGCGCCGTCGCCCTCCACGACCAGCCGACATCGAACCCCCGACCCCTCACGCGGTGCATCCTGGCCAGTCTGCCGTTCTCCTATCGATTCAAGACTCCTGACTGCCCCCGAGCACGAGACATCGAAGAACGTCGGCATCGTCGTCGTGGTCGTGCTCGTGGTCATGGTCGTCGTCGTCGTCGCCCTCGTCGTCGCCGCAGGCGCCGCCGCCCACGTCCAGGACCGTTGCTGCGGGATCGTCGTCGTCAGCGTCGTCCTCGTCGTCGTGGTCGTGGTCGTGGCCGTGGTCGTGGTCGTCGTCGTCGTCGTGGTCGTCGTCGTCGTCGTCATCGTCGTCGCCGCCGCCGCCGCCGCCCGCGCCCAGGGCTTTCGCTGCATGGTCGTCGTCGTCGTCATCGTCGTCCTCGTCGTCGTCGTCGTCCACAACGACGTCCTCGTCCTGGTCGTCATCGTCGTCTTCGCCGCCTCCACCGAAGCCGCCGCCGCGGAGTTCGCTGCGGGGTCGTCGTCGACGTCGTCGTCGACGTAGTTGTCGTGTCGTCGCCGCCAGCGCCGCCGCCGCCCATGCCCAGGGCCTTCGCTGCGGGGTCGTCGTTGTTGCCCTCGCCGCCGCCGTCGTCGCCGCTGCCACCGCCGCACACCACTCACAGGACCTTCGCTGCGGGGTCGTCGTCGTCGTCCTCGACGACGTGGTCGTCGTTGTGGCTGTGGTGGTCGTGGTGGTGGTCGTCGTCGTCGTCGCCGCCGCTGCCGCCGTCGTCGTCGTCGCCGCCACCGCCGCCGCCGCCCACGCCCAGAGCTTTCGCTGCGGGGTCGTCGTCGCCGCCGCCGTCGTCATTGACACCGACGACGTGGTGGTCTTCATTGTCGTCGACGTCGTCGTCGCCGCCACCGCCGCCGACGCCCAGGGCCTTCGCTGCGGGGTCTTCGTCGTCGCCGTCGCCGCCGTCGTCGTCGTCGTCGTTGCCGCTGCCACCGCCCACACTCAGGACCTTCGCTGCGGGGTCGTCGTCGTCTTCGCCGCCGTCGTCGTCGTCCTTGTCGCCGTCGTTGTCGTCGTCGTCAGCGTCGCCTTCGGCGTCGTCGTCGCCGTCGTCTTCGTCTTCGTCGTTGTCGTCATCGACTTCGTCGTCGATATGGTCGTCGTAGTCGTCGTCTTCGCTGTCGTCGTCGTCGTGGTCGCGGTCGCCGTCATCGCCGTCGTCGTCGACGTCGTCGCCATCGTCGTCGTCGTCATCAACGTCGTGGTCGTTGTCGTCTTCGTTGTCGTCGTCGCCGTCATCTTCGACGTCTCTGTCGTCGTTGTCTTCGTCGTGATGGTCGCCGTCGCCGTCGTCGTCGCCGCCGTCGTGGTCGCCATTTTCGTCGTCGTCGTCTTCGTCGTCGTCGTTGCCGTATTCGTCGTTTTGGTTTTCGTTTTCGTCGTCGTGGTGATCGCCGTCACCGAGGACGCCGTCGTGATCTTTGTCGTCGTCGTCGTCGTCGTCATCTTCGTCGTCGTCTTCGTCGTCGTCAACGTCGCTGCCGTCGTCGTGGTCGCAGTCTTCGTGGTGGTAATCGTCGTCTTCGTCGTCGTCATCATTGTCGTCCACGTCGCCTTTACCATCGCCGTCGCCGTCGCCCTCGCCGTCGCCGTCGCCGTCGCCGTCGTCGTCGTCGTCCTCGTCGTCGCCGTCGCCGTCGTCGTCCTCCTCGTCGTCGTCGCTGTCGTCGTCTTCGTCGTCGTCGTGGTCGCCGTCGCCGTCGTCGTCATCGTCGTCCTCGCCGTCTTCGTCGTCGTCTTCGTCGTCTTCGTCGTCGTCTTCTAAGCCGTCGTCGTCGTCGTGGTCGCCGTCGCCGTCGCCGTCGTCGTCGTCGTCGTCGCCGCCACCGCCTACGCCCAGGGCCTTCGCTTCGGGGTCGTCGCTGTCGACGACGACGTCGTCGCCTGCCACCCTCTGAGGTGCCTCTGCGGCGAGCGGCCCGGCGGCGGGCCGCTCGGCCTCCTCCTCTGGCTGGGCCAACGGGGCGCGCGCTCTACCTCCTCCTCCTCCTCCTCCTCCTCCTGCTCCTCCTCCTCCTTCTCCTCCTCCTCCTCCTCCTCCTCCTCCTCCTCCTCTTACGACCTCCTCCTCCTCCTTCTCCTCTTCGACCTCCTCCTCCTCCTCCCCCTCCTCCTCCTCCTCCTCCTCCTTCTCCTCCTCCTCCTCTTCCTCGACCTCGACCTCCTGTTGCCTGGCGCAGGGCGCACGCGACGATGAAACGTCGTCGACCTCCTCTTCGACCTCCTCCTGCTGCTGCTCCTCCTGTTCCTCCTCCACGTCATAGTCCGCCTCGTCCTCGTCCGGCTCCTCCTCCTCCTGCTCGTTCTCGTCCACCTCCTCATCGTTTCACGTCGCAAGTATCGGTCCCCAAGCCCATTCGATGACCCGGAAGAGATAAACAAGATGGATGACTAGGAAATCATGCAGGAGAAGAGAGTCGGCCAGCCGGAGCCTGCCCATCCTCCTTTTTCTCAATCGCCTCATCTTCCTCCTCGTTCGCTTCCTCCTCCTCCTCGTCGTCTCCTCATCCTCCTCGTCCTCAGCCTCCCTCTCCCTCCTCCTTCCCCCTAGGACCCGCCTTTCGTCCTCGGTTGTTCTTTGGACGGTCCTGGGCAAGAGAAACCCAGGTATCCGATGTCTTGATCCTTCCCCTGCGGGGTACCCCGAAGTCCAGGCCATTCCCCTACGGCAAATGTCTCAACCTGCGTAGTTTGTCGACGGTCCTGGAGCCCGAAACCGCCGCCCAGAAGCCGACAACTGCGACAGCGCCCGGCTTCCCGATACTGCCAGGCGGTGGAGGTCCGGGCCCTGGAAACGATCCATCCTGGACCGAGGCCGTCTTCTGGGACGGCCCCGGGGTAAATTGGCATGCGGGAAGCGGGTCCTCGTCGTCGTCGTCGCCGTCGCCGTCGTCGTCGTTGTCGCCGTCGCCGCCGCCGCCGCCGCCCACGCCCAGGGCCTTCGCCGCGGGGTCGTCGCCGTCGTCGTTGTAAAATTGGCCTTCGGGAAGCGGGTTTTGCAGAAAAGCGGGCCCCGGACCCTGGGGCTTCCCCTGGGACCAGCTCCTGATCCCAGGTCCCCTCCTTCGGCGGCGCGCACAAGGGGGTGCAGGGAGAGAGGAGGGCTTCTTAGAAGGAGGCTGCATCTTTGGAGGCACAGGCCCTACATCTGTAGACGAGGCCCGCCCCTTCTGAGGAGCAGGGGTGCTTCTAAGAAGCCCTCCCCCCTCCCCCCACCCCCCTCTGCGCGTGGCTGACTGACGGTCCGGGGCCCGTGGAGGGCCCTGGAAACTCGAACACGGCGAAATACCCGCGGACCGGTTTCCATCCTCGGAGCAGGGCGAGTTGAGACAACGGCATCTCGAAACAGATCCCTATAGGACCCCCCCGGGGTCCAATCGCACCAGCTTCCTAAGCAGCCCCCCGGGAAGGCCAACTGCCGTTTTCTCACCCGGTCCTACTCGGATGGCAGCTCGAGAACAGCGAGAAACCCGAGGACCCGTTTCCCTCAGGACCCGCGCACGCGATGGCGAGGGAAGGGACGACGGTGTCCGCAGGCTCGGACTGGAACGGCGGCAGCCCCCCCCCCCCCCCCCCCCCCTGGCGGCGAGCCCAGGGGGCAAGCGAGAGGAGGAAGGCCTTCTGAAAAGGCGGTGCGGCTTCTCAGCAAGCCCCCTTTTAGCCTTCCCTGGGCATCGCTCGGACGTCCAGTCCCTGTGTGTTTTTCGGTTTCGTGCGTGGTTTTGTTCGCCAAATGGTCGAGGATGCTCCTCGATGGTCCTCGCCGAAGGAAATAAGACACACGTCCGAGCGATGCCAAGCCCTTAGCCTTCCTGGGTGCGAGATCGCCTCCGGGCACGTGCCCGAGGAAGAGAGGCATCCGATCGGGCCCGACGGAGGCAGCTGTGGGCCCCGAGACCCTCGCGCCTCGGAGCGGAACCGCTACCTTGCCTCGAGCGACCCTGACCCGCCTCGAATTTATCCCTATCCCTGAGATGGGCGAGCAAAACGCGAGGGCAATCTCAGGGATAGGCCCTCAGAAGCTGAGGGAATCCTTAAGATCGGCCTCGAGGTGAGGTGATGTCAAACATAGGGATAGGGATATGTTTCAAACTGGTAAAATCCCCGCTTGAGAACGCGTGGCGGGATTGCCGATTCCAGGCCGATGTTTCGCCCCTCCCGGAGCAGGCCCTAAAGTTTACCCTCAATGCAGCGGTTGGGAGCGCTCAATGCACGGGGCCTGGCGGCCACAGCATGCAGGGCGTGCGAGGTGGGCCGGGAGCTCATTTCTCTTTCAATCCAACAACCTGGGCCTGTCGCGCGGAGGAACCGCGGGAGTTCGCCGTTTTCGCAATCTGGGCACCGTTGTCGGGCCCTCGCGGTGAGAACCTGGCCCTGAGGAAAGGTCCGAGCTTGCGGGAATCCCTCCGATAATCGTGTCGATGAGCAGCTCTGGGAGATTGCATCCATTCATTCGCCCGTGACTCGAGAACGGTGGCTCCAAAGACCCAGCACGCAAGGGGGAGAGTTCAGCGCGCTCAATCTGCCTGAGGACGCATTCAGAAAGTGGCTGCAAGCGCAGCCTGAGACGTCAAAGAAGAGAAGGGGTAACCAGGAAGCCTTGGGTCGGGCATGTCCTCCTGCAGGCGGATTTTGGAGGACAAAGAAGAAGTAGCCCCAACAAATCCAAAACAAGTCAAACTTAGTAGAAACAAACTCCGATATTTGAACTAGTTCGGAAGATTCCTCCGTGTAGAGGGACACGCCCGACTTCAAGGGAGCCGAACGGGAATAAGAGGAGGCAGGGAGGAGACGGCCAGCAGCTTCCAGGGGCAGCCGGGGTGGTGCGTGCCAGACGCTGCCGTGGGAAAAGCGAAGCTCGAGGAGCTGCTCCCCTATCCATGTTCGCCTCGGCCGCACCGGCGTCTATTTTCAGGGGGGCGTAAGACCCGGGTACAGGGGACTCGGGAATCCCCGACGAGGTCGTCAAAAAAATGACGAGGCCGAGCCTGCATTTTGACGAGGCCTCCCGCTGCAGACATCCCACGAAACTCCTACTCGTCAAAATCCGAATCGCGGTCGTCAAAAAACGATGGCGAACCCGAGTCCTGGCAAACCCGGGTCTTACGCTCCCCCGATATTTACGTGTCTGCCCACCGAGCCCCTGGTTGCTCATCCGACGAGGAACACGGCAGAAGCAGGTGAATGCGCTGCTGACTGATTGGGATCGCGCGAGGCTCCGGCGGGACAGCGTGCCTGGCCCGACTGCCCCGAAGTGGCCTTCGCCGCAGACGAAACAGCTCGACACGACCACCTCCGATACGTAGCACTTTGAGTGGATCCTCGGTTCGGGCGCACGCAAGATCGCACTACATCAGAACACGGTAGCAGAACAGCTGCTGACTGCTGAAGACGAGCCGTTCGAGTTGCCGGCGGGGTGCCTTCCTGCTCACGGAGGATGCTCTGTCGCAGCCTTGCTCCGATCAGTGCCCCTGCACTGCGCTGCGAGGGCCCTCCCTGTGGTCAGACGCCAGCTGCGCATCACAAGACGCGACGGAAGGGCGAAAAAGCATCCTCCGAGCACAGATCCCAAAACAGAACATTGCAAATGTTTGATCTGGAAGGGGCGTGGCGCTTTCAGGAAGCAGAGCCCAGGCCGGGGCGTCTGCTCGGACCAAACGCGACCGCGGCCCGCGCCAGGGCGCGTTCGAGCGTCCAGCCCGGAGCACGCCCGAGCACGGCGACCACTATGCGGCCCGCGTAAGAGGAAGAACAGAAACGCGGAGCGGAGCGCGCCAGGCGGGCCCCAGCGCGGATCCAAGAAGTCCGCGGGGAGAGGCACAGGTATGTGCTGATAGCGTGTTTGTTTTGTTTTCTCCTTCGACGCTATGCGGTCCGCACCCCACGTCCCCTCCACGCGCACCACCTCACGACCCAGACCCCCTCGGGTAATGAACAAACACATGACGGGAGGTTGTTCCTCATGTTCGGCCGCCAGGGGGCCTCACCGGGCCTCCGGACCGTCAAACAACGACTCAGGATGAAACACCAGTCCCTGGGAGTGGGTCGAGATCTCCTGGGGGACCGACGCGATCCCAAAAACATATCGTCGGGGGTCTGGGGACGGTGCTCCGCTGGACCCGGGCTCGGCGGCGGGCACTCGGCGAGCCCGTCGGCGCGATCGCGCACGGGCCGCGGCGGAGCGGATTTTCTGGGCACAGGGGGGGAGGAGGAGGGGGAGGAGGAGGAGGAGGAGGAGGAGGAGGAGGAGGAGGAGGAGGAGGAGGAGCAGGAGGAGGAGCAGGAGGAGGAGGAGGAGCAGGAGGAGGAGGAGGAGGAGGAAAGGAGGAGGAGAGGGAGGAGGAGGAGGAGGAGGACGAGAGGAGCGGGCCGCGGAGCGGGCCGTGGAGGGGAGGGGAAGAAAGAGGAAGGAGGCTGTGCCGTGGGAGCCAGCATCCCTGAGCTCTGAGTCGGGGAGCGAAGAAGGGCATGAGCATAGAATTATGTCGGGCCTGTCCCCCACCTACAGGGGGATTTTCGACGAAGAATAAAAGTACCCCAGTGCGACCCTACCTAGGAGTTGAAGCCCCTAGGAAAGCAGCATCAGCTAAGCTAAGCTAAGCTAAACTAAGCTAAGCTAAGATAGCTACGCTAAGCTAAACTCTAAGCTAAGCTAAGCTAAGCTACGCTAAACTGAGATAAGCCAAGCTAAGCTAAGCTAATATATGATATGCTAAGCTAAACTACGGTAAGCTAAACTAAGCTAAGCTAAGCTAAGCTAGCTTGAGCTAAGCTAAGATAAGTTAAATTAAACTAGGCTCGGTTCAGCTAAGATAGCTAAGCTGAGCTAAGCTAAGCTAAGCTACGCTAAGCTGATATGAGGTAAGCTAAGCTGAGCGAAGCTATGCTAAGACAAGCTAAGGTCAGCTATGCTAAGCTAATCTAAAATGATATAAGCAAAGCTAAGCCAAGCTAAGCGAAGCTAAGTTAAGCCAGGCTAGGCTAGGCTAAGCTAAGTTAGGCTAAACTAAGCTAAGCCAAGACTATCTCAGCAAAGCTATGTTAAGTATAAGCTGGGCTAAGCTCAGCTAAGCTAAGCTACGCTACGCTACGCTACGCTACGCTACGGTAAGCTAAGGTAAGGTAAACTAAGCTAAGCTTAGCTAGGCTAAGCTAAGCTAATATTAGATAAGCTAAGCTAAGCTAAGCTGAGCTGAGCTGAGCTGAGCTAAGCTAAGATGATATAAGGTGGGCTAGGCTAAGCTAAGATTATATAAGCTAAGCTTAACTAAGCTAAGCTAAACTAAGCAAGGGCGCAACTGGGGGAACCGCGGGGCGGATGCCGGGGGAACCGGGGGCGGATCCTGGGGGAACCGCCCGGGGCGAGCCCCACTGCCCGGCCTCTTTAAGAGAACAGGGTTAGAACCCTTCTAGGCAGAGCCTAGGTAGGGAACGTACTTCAAAAATACCCCAGACAGCTCAACAAGTGCTGAAAAAAGATAGTCCCCAGACCATTTTTGGATGTTGTTTTGACTAGTTTGGGGTATTTTGGACGCCCGAGTTATCCGGGGTAATTCGGGTCCGGGGTAACTCGGGTTTGAGTTCCCGAAAAACGAACCCGAGTTAGCCCTGACCCGAGTTACCCCTGATGATTCGGGGCCCTGGACGCCCGAAATATCCGGGGAAACTCGGGTCCGGGATAACTCGGGTTCGGAATCCCGAAAAACGAACCCGAGTTAGCCCTGACCCGAGTTACCCCGGATGATTCGGGGCTCTGATTTATTATTCGTCGAAAATCCCCCTGCAGGGGGACAGGCCCGGCTGAAGCATCGAAGAGAGCTCGGCGGTCCGCGCCCACGAGCTGCTCGGAGCGGCGGCGGCGCACCCGAGGTGGTCTCGCCGAGGCCGCGTGCTGCCCGGGGCGACCCGACGGAAGAGCGGATCCCGATCCTCGGCTGCGAGCGAAGGGGGGAAGTGAGGAAGGAGAACGCCTTCTCGGAAGGCGGCGGGACTTCTCAAAAAGCCCTCGCGCCTTCCGAGAAGTTTCCTATGCCTTCGGGGAGAATGCTTAGAAAACTTCTGAGAAGGCTGTGGGACTGCCGAGGCCTTCTGCGAAGGCCCGCCCCTCCTCACTTCCCCCGTTCGCTCGCCGCCGAGATCCGAGGGTTAGGGGGCCTGGGCGCGGCGGAGGCTGCGGGGAGCCCCACGATGCAGAATCAGCTCCAGGACATCTCGTGATCCAGGACGAAGCTGTCCTGATCGTCGACGTCCCGAGCGGATCGAGGTCCTCATTGCCCATCCCGGAGATCGACCGCATCGTGCCCACGACCGCGGGCCACGAACACGAGCCCCTGCGTCAGATGCCGGCGCTCCGGGGATCGACCCCAGACGGAAGGCGCTCCGGGGCCGAGAGCCCGGGAACGAAGAGCAGGAGGGCGGGGGAGGAGGAGGGCGGGGGAGGAGGAGGAGGAGGAGGAGGAGGAGGAGGAGGAGGAGGTGGAGGAGGGCACCCCTCCCAAACACAGGGCTGCTCTTCACCCTCGGGCCAGGGCTGCACGCCACGCTGACAGTCCACTGGGTCCAGCGGCAGCGGCCTCGCCGCGGGCTGCGGCGAGGTGGTCCGCACGGTGCAGGCCGCAGGCCTTCCGCTTGCACGGCGAGGTGCAGGGTGACCTCCTCCGGCATGTCCACGGCCCCGCTGTCTGGAGAATTCTCGCCCCATGGGTCGCCTGGACCCTCGAAAGCTGCGAGGCAGAGCAGCCAAAGAAATGGGCAGTCTGTCTTGGCCAATCGGCTGCTCCACCGCGGAGCCAAAAGCTCGCCATTCGCATACTTGGCTGCTCCGCCTCTCACGACCACTGGGCTGCTCTACCGCGCGCAGCCATCCACGTCTTTGGCTGCTCCACCTCGGAAGAAGAGGTGTTCCTGGAGACAAGTGCGCGCCCCTATGGTAACTAGAGGAGCCAACTGGCTGCTCTACCTCAGAATGAGTAGAACTCTGAAGCCGCTGTGTCAATGTTGACATCGACAAAGAGCAGCCAAAGGAACGGATGCCGCGAGCCAACGTGGCTGAGATCATTTACGCGACCCTGCGCCGAGAATATGTAACTGTGAGCCCGCCTACCTTTCGAATTCACAAACTTACGAGAGCAAGCAGCCAGATCACCCCAGCATTCCTTGGCGAAGCACCTGTCTGCGCGTTTCGGCTCAGGTGGCGAGGGAGGAGCATCCAGCAGGATCAAGGCAGGAGGTGAAGCATGCAAGGTGGTCATTTGTGCAACGGGACTCGCTGCATGCAATTATAAGCATTCCTGTTGCAAGAGAAGCTGCACGGAGAACTCCCGAGCTGGAAGGGGCCACACGAGCCAACGCCTTATACCTACCAGGAGTAGTGCCCGGGCTGGGAAGACCTGCAAATCGCAATGCCATGCGACGAAACTTTCAGCGGTGGCAGATGTGCATACTGCCCGCGATTGTCGAAGGGGCCCAGGGACACACCAATAAACAGATACAAGTCCCAGGATACCCAATACTTCTCAATTGTTTCTGGGTTTTAGTCCTCCCCTCCACTTCCCATATTTCCCATCTGTTCCTGGAAATCTGCGTTGATTCGTGTCTGTCCCTCGCAGCAGGGCACCGGCAGCGGAGGAGGAAGAGGCGGGAAGGAGGATGCAGAGAAGGAGAGAGGAGGAGCGAGAGGAGTGGGAGGAGGGGGAGGAGGAAGGGCATCTGCAAATGACAATTCAAGCTGCTAGCTGCTATCGGCTACGGAGCTGATTGGTTGATGTGGGTGGTTGGAGGTGAAATTGAGGTTGGACTTCGGGCCCCCCCCTATCCTGGGGTAGTGGCCCTACCAGGCAGCTGCAGAACGTTGTCTTAGAATAGACTGTGCTGAATCGATGGTACGCCTCGCCTACGCGTATAATTCATACACTTTCACGACAAAGGGTAGCCTACAAGCAATGCTGCTGCATCTACTACGGAGGGGGTGGGTTTCTTTCAGTGGGCAGGCGGAGGAGGAGGACCACTACGAAGCACGCAGCCGCAATTTGCCTACCTCTTTATGTAGTGTACGCTACGGCCAGGCATCACGGCCAAGTGTGTAGCCTGGCCACAGAAGCTCACCATACCTAGGCCAGCCCTTACAAGCAGCGTCCGCAGCATCAATCTTCAACGGCCAGCCAACAACTTAGAGGAGAAGCTTCCTTGCACGCAGCTCTCTGTTCAGGAGCCCTCCTCGCGCCCCGGGGACCGCCTGCCACTTGTGGTCGCACAGCTGCGCACCTCCCTCCGTCAAGCGAACCTACCAGGCCAGCCAGCACCGCCCGTGCGAGCCCTGGCAAGGGGAGTGGACAACAACGTTTCTACCATGTCAGCACTTCCCTGCAGCCAGCTCCAACCCTTCACAGTTGCGCTGCAAGTTTGCATCCAGCCCTGGTCGCCTGTCTTCAGATCTCGACTTCGTACGTCAGTAGGTCTCCGAATGACTTGGTGGCGTGGGGAGTGGCCAGGTGAGGGGGGGAAAGGACCCGTACTTTGACAGAGGGGGCTTCAGGCTCCCTGCAGTGGTCTGTCGTTTTGCGTTTACTGTCTCACTCGTTCCCCCTGCCCACCACAGCCCTGCGTTTCGTTGTAAGCCTGTCCGCGCACATCTGTAGAGCTTACCACGTTGCCAGTACCTCACAGGCTAGCCTGCACAATGACCGCCTCACACATTACTCACAACTTTGATTGGCAGTACAGCAGCACACAGACAGGCCAGTGCTGTGTGAGCAAGCCTGTGCTGCAATTGCAAGCTTTACCGAGAATGCACGATTCCCCATTTGGAGAAGCGGGGTGGAGGGCCACCATGCAACCAATCCTTCAGCCTTGCTGCCTAACCACCCTGTACCCCTACCTACGTCAAGGAGTACCGAACCTACACCACCGCGCAAGCAACATACTGCACGCGTATGTCGTTCTCTCCCTTGTGCGGTGCCGCTCTCTTGACTATGGGTTGTTCGCTAGATTCGGTGTTTCGACTTCCCCCTCGTCAGCATGGACATCGGTTCTGTTACTCTGCGCCATGTTTGGGCACCCCGCTGCTCCTATACTGGTTGCATTTCCAATACCGCACGGACCTGCCTCCTAAGTCACATCACTTTGCCTAAAGCATTGTTTTGTTGCGCCACTCGGACGCTGCAGTCATGACGCTCAAGTTCGCCCAACGTAACTAGGGGAGGGGAATAAGGACGAGGAGGGGGAACAGGGGGGGGAGGCAAGAGGGGAGAGGGGGAAAGCGAGCATAATACAAAGGAGGGGGATAAAAAAGGAGGGAACCCGTGCAGTGCGCGGCAGAGTGGTACAATGTTGAATGGGCCCTGGGACACACAAATAAGTAGACACAATTAACATGATTCCACATATCTTATTGTATCTTCTGGTTTGTTGTCTCCCCCCATTTCCCATATTTCCCTATATTTTCGTTGGAATCGACGACTAACTGTGTCTGTGTGTTTTCCCCTCCAGAAATCTGCGGAACTTATGTTGGTACACAGATTGGTCTCCCTCTCGTTGCCAAGTGATTATCATGCATTCCCTGGGCTGCTTGGGCGCAGCGCTTGCCGATTTGGGGGGGGGGGCCTTGGAGATCCGTGCTGACGGCAGCAGTGAGCGAGGAAGAAATATGTAGCACCCCGCAGTCGCGGAAAAGAGTGAGGGGGCGGCGGCGACGTTTGCAATCAGCGAGGCTGAAGAAGCCCGCCGCAAGCGCCTAATGTTTATCAATTACACAACGAGCCCGCTGCAAACGCCGATTTTTCGGTAAATCAATGTGGGTGGGTCGCGTGGTGGGTCGCGGGTGGGTCGCGGGCGGGTCGCGGGTGGGTCGCGGGCCAAGTCGCGGGGGGTCGCGGGTGGGTCGCGGGCGGGTCGCGGGGTGGGTCGCGGGTGGGTCGCGGGTGGGTCGCGGGCTGGGTCGCTGGTGGGTCGCGGGTGGGTCGCGGGCGGGTCACGGGGTGGGTCGCGGGTGGGTCGCGGGCGGGTCACGGGGTGGGTCGCGGTTGGGTCGCGGGCTGGGTCGCGGCGGGGACGAACAGCAACGACAACAACAAGGTTGGCACGTGACCTTCTTGCCCGCACACCCGGAAACTTGGTCAATGCCAAAGGACAACCCGTGACCGTGCTGCCCAGTGACAGCAACCTCCCCCCCAGCAACCAGCAACCAACACCCTCGGGTTCCATTCCTCTCTCCGCTGTAACTTCGCTTGCTGACGGGTGCGAACTCCTCGTTCATGCCATGTTTCCATGTCTGCACCAGCGAAGCTCCGGAATATCTTATGGAACCCTATAGGAATCCGATGGGGTCCTACGAGGGGATCCTGTAGGAACCTATAGGGATCCTATAGGGATCCTATAGGCATCCTGTAGGGATCCTATCGGAACCCATGGGAATCTTATAAGGATTCAATCGGATTCCACTGCTATCCTGTAGGATCCTCTAGGAATTGTATGGGGATTATATAGGAATCCCATGCGACCCTGTAGGATCCTACAGGAATCCGACAAGGATTCTTCAGGAATCCCATGCGACCCTGTCGGATCCTACAGGAGTCCTACAAGGGTGCTATAGGAATCCCATGCGATCCTGTAGGATCCTATAGGAATCCTATAAGAAGGATTCTGCAACAATCCCATGCGATCCTGTAGGATTCTATAGAATCGTATAGGGATTCTATAGAAATCCCATGCGATCCTGTAGGATTCTATGGGAATCGTACAAACGGATTCTATAGGAATCCCATGCGATCCCGTCGGATCCTATAGGGGTCGTCTAGGGATTTTATAGGAAATCCCATGCGATCTTGTCGGATCCTATGGGATCATATAGGAATCATTCAGGGATTTCTCCATAGGAATCCCATGCGATCCTGTAGGGTCCTACAGGAAACCTATGGGGTTTCTACAGGAATCCCATGCGACCCTGTCGGATCCTGCAGGAATCCTATAAGGACTCGATCGGAATCCCATGCGACCCTGTCGGATCCTATAGGAATCGCATGGGGGCTGTATAGGAATCCCTTTCGACCCTATAGGATCCGATAGGAGTCCTATGAGGATTCTATGCAAATCCCATGCGATCCTGTAGGATCCTACCGGAATCGCATAGGGATTCTACAGGAGACCCATGCGATCCCATAGGCGCCTGTCGGACTCCTGGAAGAATTGTGCAGAAATCCCATGCGAACCTATAGGTTCCTGTAGGAATGGCATAAGGATTGTATGGACACCCCATGCGATCCTGTAAGAGCCTATTGGGCTTGTAACAAAAACACGCGATCCTACAGGATCCTATAGGAATCCGATTGGGGTTCTATAGGAATCCCATGCGAGTCTGTACGAACCTATGGGAATCGCATCGGGATCGCACAGGACTCCCATGCGATCCTGCTGGGCCCTGTACAAATCGTCAGGATTCTAAAGGGATCCCATGAGATCCGATCGGGAATGTATAGGAATCCTATGCGATCATGTAGGACCCGATAGGAATCGTACGCATTCCTATGGGAATCGCATAGGGTTTGTATGGGATTCCCATGTGATCCTATTGGGTCCTATGGGGGTCGTATAGGGTTTGTATAGGAATCCCATGCGATCCTATAGGATCCCATGGGAATCGTATGGGGATTGTATAGGGGCCGTGACGGATCAGGTAGGGGTCCTATAGGATCCCTGTAGGGTCTTATAGGATCGCTCTAGGATCCTATACGGTTCCAATAGGATGGTCCTGTGCGATCCTGATCGGGTCCCTATAGGATCCTATGGCATCCTATAGGACCCTATACGATACTTATAGGGTCCGATTGGGAATCCTGTGCGATCCTATGGAAGAACGGGGCAGGAGAAGGAACAGGGGGAGGAGGAGGGAGAGTGCTGGTGGCTGGTTGCTGGGGGGGGGGGTCCCCGGCAACAAGGTCACGTGTCAATCAACAACAACAGCAACAACAACAACAACAGCAGCAGCAGAGGCAACGCCAACAATAACAACACCACCACCAGCAACAACAACAGCAGCAAAACTAACAACATAAACAGCAACAGCAACACTCACGTTAAGACTGTTCGCTTTTCCCTGCTCGCGTGCCACTCAGCACGTATATCCCGAAACCTCAATACCCGCCCTCTTCGTTTTCAATTGTGCCTCCCTCGTGGTGTATCTTTCTTGCCTGCAGCGTGTTTTCGTGCAGCCCCTGAGGCAGGGAAAGAGATGATGGATGGAAGGAAGGGACAGGGGGGAGGAAAGAAGATGGAGCACGAGAGAAAATAGCATGAGAGGGGCTGGGAGCAGAGAACACGTGACAGGACCAGACGGGCAGATCGGGCGGGTAGACCCGAACGGGCGGGTCGGGAAGGCGGGCCTAGACACCTAGACGGCCATGTTGAGCAGGCGGGTTGCTAAAGCGTGCGTCCTGCATGAGACACGAAGAAATCTCGAGCGATAGCGCAATTCCCCATTCAATCTTCAAGAAATCCACCGCGAGAGCGTGATTCCTGAGTGTTGAAGGCGTGGCGTCTGAATAAACGGCAAGGATGTTCCACGCGAAAGCGTGATTCCCACATTAAATAATGAGGAAGTCCCTCGCGAGAGCGCGATTTGGGAATACACTGTGGGGAACTATCAAGCGGGAGCCGTTGCTGTTGTAAACCAAGGGCCAGGCAGACATTTTGAGCAGGAAGACCTTGCCTTGTAAAAACACAGCGAACCTCAGGAGGGACAATTCATTAAAAAAAACACATGTGTTACGCGAATGTGCTAGTCATGCATAATTCGCCAGATTATGAGGAAGTCCCAGGCGAGAGCACGATTCCTCAATGGACAGGGCGTGACGCCTGAATACATTGCGAGGAAGTCATAAGCGAGAGCGCGATTCTGGGATAAATTGCAAGTAATTCCCAAGCGAGAGCGCGATTCCTCAGTTGTTGTAAACCGGGGGCCAGGGGCGCAATTTGAGGATGAATACCTTGATAAAACCAGAGTGCGAGCCCTGGGGGAGGGGCACTTCACTTGAAAAAAACACATCTGTTACCGGAAGAGGGGGATGAACAAGAACAAGGAATGTTCTACAATAGTGAGAGGTCAACCGCCAAGTATCTTCCGCATTCCGGAGTCCCACTTCAGCCACGCACCCAGGGACAGTGAATGACCGTTCGGCCCCCTCACTCTGATGACCCACATGGCACGGGAGGTTTTCTTTGACACCCACAGCCGCAGACGCTCCAAAGAGGCAAATCGAGTCAAGATCAGTCGTGTCCCAGCTGTCTTGGCAGAGAGCTCTTTCTGCACCATCTTGACCAGACCTGACTCCGCGCAAGGGAGGCTTCGAAGGGGGCACGGCTTGGCGAGATTCCTTCTCTGGCCGCCTAAGATCCAGGCGGAGCACGAGAAGGAAAGCACCCTCTCCCAAGCTCAAGGGCCCCCATTCTGAGCCCCTTCCGGGTCTGCGCCCGCTCGGCCGCCACGCGGCCAGGCTCAAATGGCCAGGGTTTACATGCGTCCGCGCGACGCATTTCGGAGCACCCCTCGCACATTTCGTGGCCCCATGGGGGGCTCCGCCGAAGGCCCCACTCGCACCAGTCGCATGCGTTCACGCGACTCATGTCTGCACGCCCCTCACACGCTTCGTTGCCCCACAGGGCCACCGAAGGGCCCAGTGGCACGGTTTACATGCGCCCACGCGACCAATTTGGACACACCCCTCACACACTTCGTGGCCCCATAGGGAACTCCACCGAATGCCCCAGCAGCAAGGTTTACATGCGTCCACGCGACGCATTGCGCCACACCCCTCTCACAGGCTTCGTGGCCCCATAGGCAACTCCACCGAAGGCCCCAACGGCAGGGTTTACATGCGTCCGCGCGGCCCATGTCGACACAGCCCTCACATGTTTCGTGGACCCACCGGGAGCTCCACCGAAGGGCCCAATGGTAGGATTCACACGCTCCGTGGCCCCATAAGGAGCTCCACCCAAAACCCCAGCGGCAGGGTTTACGTGCGTCCGGGCGACCCATTTCCGCACACCCCTCATGCGTTTCGTTACCCCATTTGGAGCTCCACCGAAGGCCCCAATGGCACCGTTCGCATGCGTCCGCGCGACGAATGTCGGCACACCCCTCGCACGCTTCGTGGACCCATAAGGAGCTCCACCGAATGCCCCAATGGCAGCACATGCGTCCGCTCGACCCATTTCGGCACAGCCTCACACGTTTCGTGTCCCCACAAGGAGCTCCACCCGAAACCACAGCGGCAAGGTTTACATGCGTCCGCGCGACCCATTTCCGCACACCCCTCATGCGGTTCGTTACCCCATTTGGAGCTCCACCCAAGGCCCCAGAGGCACCGTTCGCATGCGCCTACGCGTCCCATTTCGGCACAACTCTCACGCGCTTCGTGGCCGCATAGTGCGATCCACTGAAAGCCCCAATGGCAACGTTCGCATGCGTCCGTAGAACCCATTTCGGCAGAACCCCCAGACGTTGCGTGGCCTTATAGGGAGCTGTACCCAAGGCCCCAATGGCGGTGTCCACCTGTCCCCCCCCCGCCCCCCCCATCCATGCTGGCACACCCCGCACATGTTTCGTGGTCTCAGAAGGAGCTCCACTGAAGAAGATACTGACAACTGTGGTACTCACAACTGCATGCGGTTGGGTTCGTCGCCAAACTAACTCCGCAACGTGACCCAGAAATTGTTGCGATCCCTTCCAAGGGACTCGCTCTTCACCTTGAGTCGTCTTCGACTGCCCTAAACGACCC
Source organism: Prorocentrum cordatum (assembly GCA_963575745.1). Lineage (NCBI taxonomy): Eukaryota > Dinophyceae > Prorocentrales > Prorocentraceae > Prorocentrum > Prorocentrum cordatum. The sequence continues at coordinate 380,263 of CAUYUJ010014155.1, forward strand.
CCACAAGGCCAAAAACTGCCAAAACCTCCCGCCGTTAATTTTTACGACGCGAAGAGGTCAACTTAAACCGAACATCGCGACAACTTGGACGCCCGAACTCGGTGCGGAACAAGCGGGCACGATGCCCGACCGTACATCCTGCACATAACCGACAGCGGCAGCTGTTGGGCTTGCGGCGTTCCGCCTAAAATGGGCAACGCCCGCGGGGGCACCGACAGCGAGTCCTGCTCAGCGGTCTTTGTACGTACCCATTGTTTCCGTACCCATTTCGATCCGACCAAAACAAACATCTCGGGTCCTTGAACTTCCACCCCCGAGGATAGGTGGCGCGCCCGGAAGGAAGTGAGAGAGCACAGTGGGTATCGTTTGACCGATCCCCATCCCCAGCGGCGTTGCTTGGGCCCCACAAGCCGATCTACCCCCCTAGATGGGGATTTAGGTCGCCCCCTTCGGGATCCGAGGGGTGTATCCCCAACTGGGGTGGTAATTTGGTGGGGGTCTCGAAGGGTCGGTTAAACGATACCGGCGCAGGCCTTCTCAAAATGCGGCGGGGCTTCTCGGAAACCCTGAGGAACCCCGCGTGTGGCTTCAGAGACGGCTGACGGGGACTCGCAGAAGGCACCAGGGCGTCTGCGAAGCCCCGCGACCAACCTTAGAAGTCTCGCCCCCCCCCTTCACGGAGGAGGAGGAGGAGGAGGAGGAGGACGAGGAAAAGGAGGAGGAGGAGAAGGAAAAGGAGAAGGAGCAGGAGGAGGAGGAGGAACAGGAGGAGAAGGAGCAGGAGGAGGAGGAGCAGGAGGAGGAAACAACGCGGATGACTTGTCGTGCAGCAGAGGACTAGAGCACGGGCCACCGCTTATACACTTAGCCAAGTGGCTTCCCCGTCTCGGGGTGCTTGCCAGGCGAAATGGCTTTGATCTTATATCGCTGCTTATATCTGGCCTGGGGTTCCTGGTCCCGTTGCAGTCCTCGTCCACGTTACAATTGGCCGCCTGAAAAGTACGTCTGGTAGGAGCCACACAGGGCGCACGCCACGGCATCGTGGGACACCATCACCTGGTGCCTTCGTGGCTCGACGATGGCATCAGGCGGCGGCACCGACGATTCGCTCTGAACGAAAACCCTATTCGCCAAGCCCGAGGTGCCATCTACTTCGTCAGCCCACTGCAGGGCCGCACCAACAGCCTGGGACCTAACACGAGGTGCCTGCATCAAAACCGTGTCCCTGGACCCCAACAAACACTGCTGAGGGGCTGGGGTCTAGCCAAGCTGGCAGGAGTTCTAGCTACACTCAGGCATCGTTTACATTACTGCACCCGGCAATCATGTCAAACACGGCTGGCCATGTCATGGCCGCGATGCTCAACTTAGGGGGTCCCTGAAAGAAAGGTCTGTACGAACGGGCGGGATTATCACATTCACCATCGCGATACGCAGTCTTCGCCGCCACCCACCCAAGAAACCTGGCTTGGCGTGCAGGAGCAACGCCTCATGACTCAGGGCGAGACATTATGGTAGCGCATGCTCGCGAGCCCCCCGTTCAGCGAACCAGTCAGCACATCCGTTGCCAAGATAAAACTCGAAGGGGCGCCTGGCATCGAGAGCCTTTTCCAATGGCATGCGCGCTGCAATCAAATAAAATGTTGGCGGTGGTCGATCTCAAACTTCAGGTGGCTTGTCCGTCTGCCTGGTCTTGGTGCCAGGCATCTCCTTCATCCACCATCGAAAGTAAACCAGTGACAACAAGAGAAACCTTGGGGAGCAGCCTGAGCGACTGCAACAGCGCCATGCGTTCCGCACGGCCTACTGTTTGAGTCGGACCTGGCAGCGCTCCCCTGGCTCCTCGAACAGGCATACCGTTGTCTCCTAACAAACAGAAGCCCCATCCACATCTACGAAGCTCTGGCCAGCTGGGGGCCATTCCAGCTCCATCAGAAAACACAACCGTCGACCATGCATCCCGTCTCTATTCCCAATCTCCCCAGAACACCACAAGCATTTGTTTGGGCACCTTCTGGAGCGCTCGGGGAGCCAACGGCATGCCGATACACGTCTCAAACTTGCCCCAGCGATTCGGCACAATCCCAATGATCCCTTTCTCCCGCAGATGCCGATACACGGGGTCAAGCTTGGGGTCCCAGTAGAGGTCCTCTTCTAACGTGCCCTCGTAGAGCCCAGGGCAATCATAGATCTGGTGACCAAGCGTGTCTGGAGGTCCTTGTGGGCACCAAGGGCATGCTGGGAAAATCCGGTAATCTGCCTGCTGCGTCCTGCTGCGTGTCCAGAGTCTTCCGGACCGTAGAGTTCGCAGCGCTGTTGCACACCTAGGAACTCGAACTGCTGCCTTAGCTTCACCACAGCATCGCCGAATAACTCGCATCCAAATAGCATCGCCGCCCAAACAAACATTCTGATGGCGACAGGTAATATTTCTCGAGTGCCACCTGTGTATACCATATGTAGACCCTCTTTATACTCATCTTGTCTATGCTGTAGTTGTTGTCGTGAAAATCTAACCGTGCCGGAAATCATGCTCCAACCTATCCTAGCTAGTGTCAGCCACAGCGTAGATATGGGCCCTCGAGCTCGCGTCCAGGTAACTCTCTCCATCATCTGCTCATTCTCCGAAACCCAAGCCCTTTTGCAGTCTGCCGAAGGATACCCTTTGATCCCTAACAAAGCTGGCATAAGCCTTCACAGGCTCCAGCGCGGCATGGGAATCAGGGTCGTGTATCTCGTCTTCCTGTGTGGCTAAGCACTAACGTTGGCGACGTCGAATAAGCAGACCTGCCACAGATCACCCCAGCAGCGCGGCGCAGCTTAGCGAGTTCGGTTTCGGACGCGCCTGGTAGTGAGGCACCGTGCGCAGCAGCGGGGAGTAAACCTGTGCGCCATAGCGCCGTCACCTGTGGTGCAGCACTCTTGCGCACCATCATCACTCTTGGCATCCTGGACCGAGGCTTGCTAAGTATCGTGGCCGTCTGCTTTCTTATCGGTTGGCTCCCCGACAGCTCATGACCCAAGTGTCGCATCATGTTTTTGGCCGTGGAACGTAGCTGTTTCGCTCGATGATCCAACGACCTCCAGGAACCCCTGGAACTCGATAGTCACCAGAACTTTTCCGGTTGAGCTATAACTCGTAGTTCCCGAACGTCCTCCTTGAACTCCAAGACTGCCTCCGAAAACTCCGTGACATCCTCGAGATTTTTCCCAGCGCGATATTTGGGGAGAAGAAGGAGGGGCAAGCATGAGAGGACGATCGCAACAGCTCTCGAGTCACCTGTGCACTCTGTGGCGACACGCGGCAGAGATTGACCAATGGCTGTATTTATAACAACATCCCAAAAATAAAAAGGCACGGGCGAGAAGAACTGAAGTGGCCGGCCGGGCAAAACTCACCACATTCAGGGGGAAGGGGAAAAGGAGGGGGACGAAGAAGAGGAGGAGGGGGAGAAGGAGGAGGAGGAGGAGGATCAGACGTCAAGCAATCCTGGACCGCCACACGAATCGACCTGCAGTAGGCAAGCCCGTGCACGGATCAAAATCCAAGAAATCAGCTGGGGCGTGCCATGTGCATGTATCCCCCCAGTGCCTGCACAGCCGACGATACTTCCCACAACGAGTTCACGAGGACGAGGGGAGAGGATGAGGAAAAAAGGAAGACGAGCAAGCATATTATATAGTCATACAAATACGGCCCGAATTCGTATCATAGCGAAGCGCGAAACTGCCAACAACAATAGCCCCGGGATCCAGGACACGCCGTGAATGACCACGAACGGCCGACAAAGCACCGCACTGATGGCGGGCAAGGCGCGCAGCCAAGAAAGTAGCGACACTTCCGACTGACACCACCATGGAGGAGGGGCAAAAGGAAGGGAGGAGGCGACGGCTTGTCTATTACCCACGCTGCCGGCGGCGAGCCGTGCAGAGCAGCGACTCTGAAGCAGGGTGCCCACGTGCGCCCTCCCGCAGCATGGCAGGAAAAGCCTCCGCAGCCTCGGCCACGCGCGGCGCCCCTGTGCGGACCGCGGCCTGCACGCGGCAAACAGCATGCACGGTAAGAGCTCGCAACAGCCGGGCCCGCTCACGCGTTCCCGCACCGCCGCACCTGCTCAGGGTCGAGGGCCCGAGGTCTAAGAAGCACGCCGACTTGTCTTCGGCGGCTGGGGCGGCCAGTCCGGCATGGGCAACGCAGAAGCGACGGTACGTCGCACAACGACTATAATGCTCGATGCTGTCCTCGCCGCGCTGGCACCCTAGTAAGCAAACGGCGCGTTGCTGGAACCTGCGCGCCGCGCACCAACTGTTGAAGGCTGTCCGGATGAAGGCCGCTGCTACCCGCGGCGCGCCTCCGGTGCTGAGCGCCGGGCCGGCAGCAACCAGCCTGGCAGGGCGCCGCCCCGGAGGGGGAGCCAACGGCCAGCGACCCAGGCGTTCGCGAGCATGTGGGAGTGCTTCGGAAACGCGCGGGCGCAAAATCGCCGCGGCCTGGCGCCGCCAGGTGCGCCTCGTCTCCTCGTCCAAAGGGTCCGCAGCCATCAGGGAGATCGAAGCGCCCTTCGAAAGCTGCTGCCGAAAGCGCGTCCGCCGCCTCGACAAGCCTGCAAAGCGCGCAACTCCGTGCCCAAAACACAAGCGGAGACTGACGTCGTCGGCGTTCTGCAATCGCCCCAACAGCTGCTGGAGACGGCCTCGCTCCCGGAGCCTACCGTTCAGGCGGTCCTCGTACATGTAGGTCCTGGCAGCGGCAGCGGTCGCGCACGAAGCCGAGGAGACGAACTCGCAACTCATGCCGAGGTCCGCGGGTGACTGGAGTACGCCAGCCGTGATCCACTCCGACGGCCTGGGCACTGGCCGGAGGAGCGCCTGCGACTCCTGCTGCAGGACTTTCGCTGGGACTTGCTCCAGCTGGGCCACAAACAAAAGCGCGCTGACGATGCGCACCCGGTAGGCAGCCGCAGTGGGGCGGAGTCCCGCGCCGATCGCCTTCCAGATCTCGACGCGCTCGCAAAACTTCCTGAGTGGAGTGCTCCATGAGAGCTCGCCCCGGCCCGGGCCCACCTCAAAACCGAGGTAACGAGCGCGCGGGGCGATCCCGATCTGACCCCAGCGAGGGGCTCGCTCCGCCATGGCGGAACGCAGTGCCAGCATGCCGACAGCAAAGAGAAGAACAACCACAGTCTTCGAGACTTTGAGGCGGAGGCCAGGGACGCTGGCGAATTCCACGCAGATCTTCTCAGCCAGCGCAACTGCGGAGCGAAACCCATCGTGGAGTAACACCGCCGCGTCGTCTGCGCACGCGCGCCGAGTCGAATTGCAGAAGCACCCAACACGCCCCAGCAACAAGTCAGAAGCCGCTGCCAACGGCAATGGCGATAGAGGACAGCCCTGGCGGACTTCCCGCGCGGCAACGAAGCCCTCGAAGAGCGCGCCGCCGAACGCGATCACGCACACACGGTTGTCGCACATCGCGTGCAAATACCGCGGAAGCCTCTCTGGCCAACCTGCCGCCGCGAGCAGTTCTAGCAGCAAGCCCTGCTCTACAGAAGAAAACGCCGCCTCGACGTCCATGAAGAACGCCAGGGATTCCCTAGGCAAAAGCGCGTCGACGCACATGGCCTCCTCTACATCGGTTACGTTAGCGAGCATGGACCTCCTCTGCAAGAAACCGCGCTGGTCGCGCGAGATCCTTCAAGAGATCCTTGGAGACGGCGCCGGCTCCAGCAACAACCGCGCTGCGCTGGAGATGATCCGGTTGTCCGTGTTCACCGCGTTCAGTGGTCGCGTGTCCCAGGCGCTGTAAACCGGAACGCCCTCGTCAGCCGCGCCGACGGCCTTTTTCGGCAGCAGGTGCAAGAGGCTGGCGTTGAACTCGAATCCGAGGGAAGCGAGCTCGTCCAACGCATCGGCGGCGAGGGCCCTGGAACGCGCCGAACAGAAGGCCCACGGCCCCCGAAGATACGCCACACCTTGAATGGGATGCCGTCGGGGCCTGGGCGGCGTCGCCGGTCAACTCGAGGGCGCGTCTGATGTGGCGGCGCCACAGCCGGAGACGAGGGGGGGGCCCAGCAGCGGGCTGCCCGGCTCCCGGGCAACCTGGTCTTGGTCAACCCAAGATCGAAGGAGGGCCGAATCGCGGCCCCGTCGCTGGAACACGCTCTTCTAATGGGAGCGGAGAATATTGACCATGTTCTCCGCTTTCGTCTGCACCGCGCCGCGGGCGTCAGCCACCGCAGCAATGCCCGCCGATCGTCCTGGGGCGAGACGGTGAAGTAGCCGAGCGCCATGTTTGCGAATACGGCGGGCACGGGCCTCTTCCTCGATGGCCTCAGGCGAAGCCTCCTCGATCCTAGCGGCGGCGAGCTCGTCCAGCGCGCGATCGCGGGCAAGCTCAGCGGCGTGTTGTCGGAGACCGCGGAGTCGGACTGAAAGATTGCCGGAGAAGTCGCATGGGTTGGCCACAAAGTCGCGGATGCCGGGGTAGCGGGCCAAGCACTTCGACACCTCCCCAGGGAAGCCGCACTCGATGGATCGGATGAGCTTCATGGTGATTATCAGGCGGTCCTCGTGGGACTCGGCAGGTGGGAGGGCGGCGCGGCCGGCGGCCATGCGACGAGCAACGCTCTTCACCGCCTCTTTGAACACCTGGAGCCGGGCCAGGCCAGACGTCACGGTGGCCGCAGCGAGTTGCTCGTGGTACTCCAGGGTCACGCGGCGCTTAGAATCAGGATGCTCGACGGCAAAATCGGGAACGCGGTGGGCGGCCGAAACGCGCCGCTGAGGAGCCGGGCTATCATGTATTAAAACTCTTGACATGACCATAAATGTCTAGCATTAACTTTGGTAACGGCACGGAGCGTCAACATGCTGAGCAGCGTCGTCGCGTGCGTGTAGCCAGCCACGATGTTTTGCTGCGCCCTGGGTGGTAAAATCAGACAGCCATATGCTTTGATCACCCTCGGCTGCCCGTAGGATTCAAAAAGCATCCACAGCAGCCTCAAGGGATACTGAAGCACAGCGGCCTCTGTCATCAAGACACGAAACAGTACCGTCTCGAAGTACTTCCACCGGTAAAATGCGATCATAGAATGCTCGCCTAGCTGAGCTACAACCGCAGCTTGTATACTATGCTCATATGCGGCATACGACGACCAACGACTACCCCAAATATGTTTGCTTTCATGTCGCCGTATCGATCCTCTAGACATGGGCCTGCGAATTCTGGACCATAATATGACCAAGCTTTCAACTAAAGTAATGAGTCTAGTCCCTCCGTCAGGCTTCGCTAATCGAACCATCTCGTTCACTATTCTGCTACTGGGCCACAGCAACAGCCTCCCACACTTCATGAGCAACTCCGAAACAGCCTGGAGCCCCTCGTTCGAGACGTCGCTGCAAAATCTGGGGTGGATCCTTGTGGGACCCGTCGCCATTTTCCAAGGAAAGGTCTCTATGACCTCTCGCACGTCCTCGATAGATATGAAAGGGAGGTCGTGCCAATCAACGCGCGCGCTCGGAAGCCTCATGCGCTGCGTGTCATGACATAGCAGGAGGAGGATGAGCAGGAGGGGGAGGAAGAGGAGGGGGAGGAGGCAAGCGAGGTGCGCCCGCGTCATATCTGACGTCCTACCCCTCCCTCCCATCCCTAACCATGGCGCTGATTTTCTGTATCCGCGGACGCGTGTCGTAGCGGACCTGTGGCTCCGCGCGCGCGCGTGCGTAGTGGGTGGTGGTGCGCGTGCGTGCGTGCGTGCGTGTGTGCGTGGTTGTGGTGGTGGTGGTGGTGGTGGTGGTGGTGGTGGTGGTGGTGGTGGTGGTGGTGGTGGTGGTGGTGGTGGTGCTGGTGGTGGTGGTGGTGGTGGTGGTGGTGGTGGTGGTGGTGGTGGTGGTGGTGGTGGTGGTGGTGGTGCGGCGCGGTGGTGGCGGGCGGATGGGCGCGCGAGAAAGAGGCCCGCGCTGGGGCGAGAACGCCATCCTGAACGACGGAGGTCAAACACCGATCCGAAAATGAGGCCCACGCTGCAGCGGGAGCACTATCCGGAACGATTCGGGAGCAGAAATGAGGCCGGCGCCTCAGCGAGAGCAGCATTCGAACAAAAACGCAAGCGAAAACCCGTTCCCCGGGAATCCTGTGTATAAAAAAAAAGTACGCGGGGGGGGGTCGGCCATCTTCGGGACGCCATCAGGGGAAGTGGGAGAGTATTTTCATATCGTGTAGACGGGGGAGGAGGAGGAGGAAGAGGAGAAGGAGGAGGAGGAGGAGGAGGAGGAGGAGGACAAGGAGGAGGAGCTACTTCGTGGGCGCGCCGCAAAAACGGTGCGCGACGCCCGCCGAGGGAGTCCTCCGGCCAGCCGGCGCCGCCGCGCGCCGCCCCGCGCCGCTCGCCTGCGCGGCTGCGCTCCCGCGCGCTCGCCCCACGCCCTCTCGGGCGAGCCGGCCACGCCGACGACGCCGACGACGATAGCGTCAACGACGACGACGACGCCGACGACGACGACAATAGCGACGACGACGACGACGACTAGGAGCCAGAAGAAACCCACAAAGGAATTTCACACAAAGGGTTTTAGCACCACCAGCGGTGCAACGCATGTGCACACATGCCACTGGGCCCCCAGCGATCCGAACCAGGGTTGATGCACGGCCGTGCTCTAGGATGCAGTTGACATGTATGGTGCGGCAAGGCTGTCGGCGGCGACGAGATCCCAAGATCCGCTACCAATCAACATTACATGGTGGTGTGGCACAGCCAAACCGCCGTGCAACGTCAGTTTGTTCATCCGTTGACAGCAGCACGCGTTCGCGGCAGCAGAACGCAGTAGCGCGCGCGGGCGCGCAGGGCCGGCGATGTGGCGGGCCAGCTGCCAGCGCGACTTCGGCAGAAGAGCCGAAATCCACGTAGGATCGTTTTGGGCGTGGTATCCGGCGCAGCTGCATCGCACTGCCGGGCGCCGCGGGCTTGCGATTGTAGCGCCGGGCCCCGCGCGCTCGTAGAGGCGGGAAAGAAAGCTTTACACAAAAGAATCGCGCGTACTCTTGTGGGGGGCGGCGAAAACGATCGCACACAAACGGAATTCCTTTGTGCGCCCCCCGCGTTGGCAGTGTAACCAGACCGCACACAAAGGAATTACACGAGACTTCGTGGTACACAAAGGAATTACAGCAACGCCCTTTGGGTTGCGCTCTTCGCGCGCGGTGACAGCTCCGAGCTGGAAAGGAATGGGCGGGACAAGACAAAGCAGGGGAAGAGGAAAAAGAAGAGGAGGGCGATAAAGAAGCGAAGGAAGCAACGCGAGGAAGCCAGGATGCGCGCAAGCGATGCGAACACTGCGCGCCGAGATAGATGTTCGTTCGTTCGGTTGGCCGTGCGGCAGATGAATAGAAAAAGACGTTTTGCTGCATATCGAAAGGACTTCTTGGGAATGAGACTCGCGCTCTCTTCCCAACCCCCTTTCCAACACTTCGTTGCGAGCGCGCGACGATTTGTTCTGACCCGCGGGCACAGGACTGCCAGTTGCTGGTGAGCGGCCTTTCCACCCGTCACGCGTTCCGAACATATGCGACCAGCTGAACGCACTTGCCACGCAAACCGCCAGCTCCAAACACCGACGCCACCCTGATCCCCGCATCCGTGCCAGGCACCCTCTCAACGACGCGCCCTTCCGGTGTAAAACCAATCAAACCCTTTGTGTTTATGTGTTTTTTTCCTGTTCTGAACGACGACGACGACCGCTCCAACGCTGCAGGCGCGCGATGGCGGCCCCGAGGCCCTCCTCGCTGCGCCCCCGGGCTGGGGCGCAGGGCCAAGGCCCCGCGCCCGGGCCCTGATGGTCCTGTTTTCCACCACCACCACCACCACCATGAGTTGGAGGGACTGGGGTCCTCCTCCTCCTCCTCCTCCTCCTCCTCCTCTCCTCCTCCTCCATCTCCTCCTCCTCCTCCTCCTCCTCCTCCTCCTCCTCCTCCTCCTCCTCCTCCTCCTCCTCCTCCTCCTCCTCCTCCTCTTCCCCCATCCAACTTCTGGTGGTGGTGGTGGTGGTGGTGGTCGTGGAAAGCAGGCTCATCAAGGCCCGGCTCCCCGCGGAAGGGCGGGGGCCCGGGCCCCCCGGCGTCGCGACTGCCTTGCAGCGTCGAGCCCCTCAGGTAAGGAACAAACTCCTCCTCCTCCTCCTCCTCCTCCTCCTCCTCCTCCTCCTCCTCCTCCTCCTCCCTCCTCCCTCCTCCCTCCTCCTCCTCCCTCCTCCTCCTCCCTCCTCCCTCCTCCCTCCTCCCTCCTGCCTCCTCCCTCCTTCCCTCCTCCCTCCTCCTCCTCCTCCTCCTCCTCCCCTCCTCTCTCCCTCTCCTCCTCCCTCTCCTCCTCCCATTCCTCCCTTGCAGCGTCAGCCCCTCAGGTAAGGAACAAACTCCTCCTCCTCCTCCTCCTCCTCCCTCCTCCTCCTCCTCCTCCTCCTCCTCCTCCTCCTCCCCCCCAGTGGTCCGAGGAGATCGGGCGGGCGCTTCTCGGGGGGGGGGCTCAAATCGGGGGTGGAGAAGAGACCCCAGAGGGGCCCTTTGGGGCCTTGTTTTGGGGGGCTTCAGGGGCCCCTTGTCGGGGCAGGGTCCTCTTCTCAAGGGCTCCCAACTTCGCGATGCGTGCTGCGCGGAGCACGAGGTGCGAATGACTTCGCGCTCTCGCGCCGCCTCCCAGGGGAGAAGGGGAGGATTAGCCGGAATCGGAGCCGAACGGCGAAGCGCGAATAACTTCGCGCCCTCGACGGCGACCTTAGCTTTGCAACGTCGAGCCCCTCGAGTAATGCACAAAACATGACGGAGCGTTCTTCCAAACTTTCGGCCTCTGGGGGCCCTCACCGGGCCTCGGGAGCGTCAGAAAACGACTCTGGATGCAAAGCCGGTCATGGCGAAAGGGTCGGGACCTCTGGGGGTCGACGTAATGGAAAAATCATTACGGCGGGGGTCTGGGAACGTCGACCCCCAGAGGTCGTGAGTTTTTCGCAGCTCGAGTCGCGTTGCCCCCATCGTACTTAAGGACCACATCCCAGACATAGTCTCGAGCACCCGGAAGAGTGTCGAAGGAGTGGTCGAAAGAGTGTCGAAACAGTGTCGGACGAGTGTATCACAGGGCCCGACACGTGAAAGCCCTCGAGTTTCGGTACTGTTTTGGTGCTCGACATTCTTTCGGGTGATCAAGGCTAAAGTACAGGGCAGTTAAACAATATGGGATGTATAAGAATCTATGGTTTTAGTACATGATGAATGTATGAATAAATTACTGCATGACCTCATCGTTGTTTTAATACTACACCCCTGCATTTGTAATACATGATCCGCACGCGGAGCATGTATAAAAAAACGGCACTGTAGGTTGGAACATCCTAGGGCGAGGAGGTCTTGCACCTCAGCCAGGACATGCGCGAAGGATCCTGCAAGATCCTGCAGGATCCCGCGCCCAAGCCCGGGTCAAGGCGACCCTGTCCCTGCAGGATCCTGCAAGATCTGGCGCTCTGGCCGACCCCCGTTTGCCTTGACCCCCGTCTCAGGGCTCCCGACATCGCTCGGAGTAGGTCGTCCCCTGCAGGCTGCCTTGTGCGAAACATGAGAAATCCGCCGACCCTGTCGGCGTGTGGAAGACGCGTCGTCCTCGGCGCGCCACCCTTAGCGAAAATGACCTACATCGTAAAATGAGCTACCGCGCTACCCTCAACGAAAATGAGCTCCATCATAATTGAATCGAAGGGAAGCCTCTTCCCTTCGATCCCTTCCCCGCCGAGGGGCGGGGGTCCCGGGGGGGGGTCCCGGGGGGAGGTCCCGGGGGGGGTCGCCACCCAGATATGCACCCTCCCCCCGGCCTACTTTTCTGATTGTTTTGCCCATCCCGAACAAGTGAGGGAGTGTCCTCCTCCCCCCTCTTCGCCTCCCCCTACTCCCTCCTACCTCCCTCCTCGCGTCTACCTCCTCCTCCTCCTCGAGAATTCATCCTCCTCCTCGTGCTTGAATACCTCCGGCTGCCACCTTCGTCGTGGGTGTCGTCTTCCAGGGTCGGCGGCACTGGCCGTAAGGCCTTCGCAATATCCAAACAGCGCCCCAAAAACGACAAAAATAGTCACACACACACATCGTCCCCCGACTATTGTTTGACTATCTTTGAACCTTCCCCCGAAACATAGACTCTCTTTGACTCCCTCTTTGCCCCAAAAACAAACAAATCAGTAAAACACAAATCGCCCCCCCAAAGAAGCAAAAAACAACAAAACAACTCGTCCCCCGACCATTTCGCCACTCCCTTTGAATCTTCCTCCTGCAGAGGAGCACGCCCGACGTAACGCTCGGACGTCCCCTCCCCGGCGCCTCGCTCGACGTCGTGCGCGAGCGCCCCGCGCCCCCTCGGGCGGGGCCTCGCGCCGGCAGCGGCCAAGAGGGGGGTGCCCAAGGGGGGGGGGCCTGCCCCCCTGCCGCGGGATACTGGGCGAACCATTCAAAGCAACCTCAAAGATGCCCCCCAAATGCCACCCAAAAGTAGTCAAACAGTAATCCCCATGCTATTTTTTGCTAGTTTTGGATATTCCCCCTGAAAGGGGGACCAGGCCCGACTTAATCCTGCGTGCCGCCTCCGCTGGTCCTCGCCCGCGTGAAGTCGGGAGCGGCGAAGAGGGAAGCGTCCAAGAAGGAGAGGGTGCAAATCATGGCCGGCGGCACGTGCGCGGCCCAGCGGGAGGGCCGGGGACGTAAGGAGAGCCGGGGACGTAAGGAGATAAGAAGAGGCGCCATGAGATCTGGGGAAATATCGTGGCCCCCGCCATGATGTCCCCCCCCCCACCCCCTGGTCATCACCCCCCCCCCTTTGCCGCCCCCAACTGCGGGCGGCCTCCGCCCCCGGTGACCTCCGGCGCAGTGCCGGGGTGCGCCGGAAGGAGCCCCTGCACGGAGGGCGAGAGCTGCACCTCGCCTGCGCTCGGCAGACGAAGAGCGCCCTGAGGGGGCCCTGGCACTGGCACACACAAAGAAGTGAGAACAGGATTCCATTGTATTTTCCAATCTGTTCAGGGTTTTCGTCTTCCCCCCGCACTTCCCATATGTTCCCATATTTTCTAGGGGAATCGACGATGGATTGTGTCTCTGTGCTTTTGTCGACACAGAGAACAGGGTTCCATTATGTGTTCCAATATTTTTCGTGGGTTTTCGTCTTCCCCCCGCACTTCCCATATTGTCCCATATTTCCCCAGGGAATCGACGACGGATTGTGTCTCTGTGTGTTTGTCCCCTCCTGAGCAGAAACACCCGCGAAGGCCTGACTGGAGGCTGTCTTTCATGTTCCCGGTAGCCTTCGGCCGGGCGTGTCCCCCGAAAGGCGGATGCTGGAGGAAAGATGCAAAAATGGTCAGGAAACGATTCGAAAATAGCAAAAAAGAAAACCTCAAACAAATCGTCCCCCGATGATTTTTTGCCTACGCCCGTCGGGCCGGGCGAAAGGGGGGGATAGCAAAGGGCGGGTTTGAGAATCAGCTCACATAGCTGATTTTCAGGGCGCCTCCCGGCGCTGGAGGCGGCCATGTATCGAGGAATGGGCCCCTCGGTGGGGCCGAAACCAGCTGCAGGCAGCAAATTTCGTACCCCCCCCTTTCCCTATCCCCTCCTTTCGTCCGGCCCGAGCCCGACATGAGGGGAGGTGCCGGCCGATGGCCGAACCTCCTCGTTCTGGGCAGCCCCACGCGCGCCCGAGCACGCCCGTTCTGCGCGCCCCGTCTCCGGGCCTGTGCAACCGAGGTCGGGAGGGGGATATATAAACGAAAAGACGAAGCAATCGGGGGATGACGATTAATGCAAAAAACGGGAGAGAACGATTAAAAACATAGTTTTCTGCCCTTTCTGCACAACTTTCTGACTGGAGGAGAACGATTGCAAAAATAGTTTTCCAGCCCGCGGCCGGTTTTTTCTAATCGTCATCCCGGGCGCCGCCGCGAGAACACGACCCCTGGTCATTTATTAATCGTCATCCTCCAATATCGGGGGGGATGAGACGAACCCAGACTCCCTCGGGTCATGAAAAGATCACGACGGGAGGTTGTTCCACACTTTCCGGCGCTGGAATCCCTCACCAGCCCCCGGGATCGTTAAAAGGCGACTCAAGATAAGAAACCAATCCCGGGGAATGCGTCGAGAACTCCGGGGACCGACGTCATGGAAAATCATGACGTCGGGGGGCCTGGGAAGCCAGGGCGACGATACCATCGGGTGATGATCCGTCGAGAATCTCCGAAGTCCGGCACCTCTGGAAGTTGTCTCGGGCGCCGCGTCCGTCTCAGAGCGTTCTGGAATGCTCTGATGAAGGGGCCCTGGGACACACAAATAAATTCAAAAAATAACCAGATTCCCGATAGGTTCCTACATTTTCTGGGTTTTTGTCTTCGCCCCCGCTTCCCATATTTTCCCACATTTTCCTGGAGATCGACGATTAATTGTGTCAGTGCCTTTTTTTCCGGCTGATCTTAGATCGTCCCAGGACGCTCTGTAAAAAAACACTTATCCTCGCCCTGTCCGAAGGGAGAGGGGGCAAGGGGCGGACGGGCCCGAGAACCCGGATCCTCACCGGCCTCTGCAGAGCAGCCTCGCGCCCTCTCGGTGGGGTCGGCGACCCGTCGGCGACGTCAGCGCGGAGGAAGTCGGGCTCCACATCGAGGTGCAACCCCGATGCGTCGGCAATGCGGCGCGATCCACCGACGCCATCCACAGCCGGCCCGTATCACAAGGATGCGCGATAAGGATGCAAAGGCCTTGGGGCGCCCATGTGTAAGCGTTTCGGGCGGTGCGCGGCCAACGAAAGTGTACCAAGAAGGACCGAGGAGGCACAAATGCATGGGTGCCCTTGGGAAGGTTGCCAATCTTTTTGATCGGCGGGGCGAGAGCGAACCCCTTCCGCTAGAAGCTAGGCGGGCTACGCACAGCTCTAATTGAGGAGACAAGGCAAAGGCGGGCGGGGCGTCAGGCGGCCGGAGAGGGCGGGGCCCGGGGTGCAGGCGGTGCCGAGGAGCTTGCACAGGAAAAGGTACGCCGTGGACACCAGCCTCAAGCGCTGCAGAGGAGGAGCCCCGTCCCCTGACAAGCGACGTCCTCTTTTTTCAATACGAGCTCCACGGAAGTCCCGGTCTTTTCCCCAGGACAGGTTCTTCATCCCGAATCGATTTTTGTTGGGCGCCCGAATTATCCGGGGTAACTCGGGTCCGGGGTAACTCGGGTTTGGATTCCGGAAAAAGAAACCCGAGTTAGCCCTGACCCGAGTTACCCCTGATGATTCGGGGCCCTGGACGCCCGAGTTATCCGGGGTAGCTCGGGTCCGGGCCAACTCGGGTTTGGATCCCCGAAAAACGAACCCGAGTTAGCCCTGACCCGAGTTACCCCTGATGATTCGGGGCTCTGATTTTGACGGCCCCGAGGCCCGGCGAGGGCCCCCCGAGGCCGACACTGGCCAAAAACCTCCCATCCTGATTTTTCAACGGCGCGATCATGGCTGGGCCTGGGATGAGGGGCCTGCTTTCCACCACCACCACCATAAGTTGGAGGGGGAGGGGGTCCTCCTCCTCCTCCTCCTCCTCCTCCTCCTCCTCCTCCTCCTCCTCCTCTTCGTCCTCCTCCTCTTCGTCCCCATCCCCCTTCCCCCCTCCAGTTTCTTCTGGTGGTGGTGGTGGAAGACGAACCCATCATTGGGAGGCCTAAAGAGGGGGCGGGCGGGCGGCCGGCTCCGACATCACGCCCGGGCCGGCCGCTGGCCCCTTCAGCAGGAGAACCTCGCGCCCTCTCGGTCGGAGGGCCTCCCCGCGGGCGCAGCGCGCCGAAGGCGCGGGGGGCTCTCCGAGGGAGGGGGGGGGCCGCGGCTGCGCGGGGCGCCTTCTGCGCGGGCGGCGTCGACTCGAAGAATTCCGTGGCGGCCAACCGCGTGGCCAGCGGGTCCCGCTGCAGGGGTCGTTCGGCCGTTCGCGCCGGGGCGCCCGGCTCCTCAAGTGAAGACGCTTGGGCACGCGCACGCGCCGATAATGCTGTCGGGGGGGGGGCCTGCGGGGCGGGGCGCTTCGAGGAGAGGCCCGCCCAGCTCGCGAGATGGCCTCCGAGGGGCCTCCCTCGAAGCCTGCCCTCAGGGGTGAAGAGCAGCTCTCGCGCCTCGCGCCCGCAAGGGCCTGGGCCTTGGGGGGAGGGGGACACGGCCGACCTTGCCGTCGCTCTTAGAGCAGTCCCCGAACGC
This sequence comes from Prorocentrum cordatum, assembly GCA_963575745.1. Classification (NCBI taxonomy): domain Eukaryota; class Dinophyceae; order Prorocentrales; family Prorocentraceae; genus Prorocentrum; species Prorocentrum cordatum. The sequence continues at coordinate 396,498 of CAUYUJ010014155.1, forward strand.
TCTGAGAGCGTTCCGAACCCGCCAGAGCTGCCCAGCATGGCAACATCCTACCTGATCCCTATTCCAAGGCCTTCGCTGCGGGGTCGTCGTCGTCGTCGTCGTCGTCGTCGTCGTCGTCGTCGTCGTCGTCGTCGTCGTCGTCGGGGTCGTCCTCGTGCATGCCTCCTCCTCCACCTCCTCCTCCTCCTCCTCCTCCTCCTCCTCCTGCTCCTCCTCCTCCTCCTCCTCCTCCTCCTCTTCTTCTCACCATCTCGGGGGGGGGGGGGCATCCGCCTCGGGACACACAGACTCAAAGACTGCGGACCCACCCGTGCAAGCCGACACACGTGGCCCTCGTGGTGGACTCCCCCCCTGGGCGGGCCTTCGCGGGAGGGGGGGTGAGCGGTGGAAGATTGCCTTTGCAATGCTCACATACAACCGCTATTGTTTTCCACCACCACCTTGCATGCATGGGCCTGTCTTCAACCACCACCACCACAAGTTGGATGGGGAGAAGGAGGAGGACGAGGAGGAAAGGGAGGAGGAGAGGGAGGAGGAGAGGGAGAAGAGGGAGGAGGAGGAGGAGGAGGAGGAGGAAGAGAAGGAGGAGGAGGAGGAGGAGGAGGAGGACCCCCTCCCCCTCCAACTTATGGTGGTGGTGGTGGAAAACAAGCCCATCAACTGTGGGAGGGGAGGAGAAGGGAGCGACAACAGACGGCGGAAACGACGAAGGAGCTGCTACGGAAAACAGCAGGGATGCAGGAGGACTAGGGGAGGCTCTCCCCTACAGCCTACGTCTCCACACGATCGCCCCGGAGTGGGGGTCCAAGTGTGTACTGAGCCGTATGGACTGCCAGGGAGCCCAATGCAATTACAGACTCTCCGATTTCCCAAGCTGATGGATGCTGGTGCGTCTATACACCGATTCCCTGCAAAGAATTCCGTGGCCCTTTACGTTGCATGCTCAGGAGAGATTGTCTATCCCATCGCGCAGATAACCTTGAGCCCCAAGTATCACCCATGTTCGGTAAAACCACATCGCTTTTCGCCGTGTGAAATGACACCCCGCCCCTGGACCCCTCACTGCGGCATCACACCAAGGTCCTCTTAGGATTCCAACAGTCCCCCCGATCGGACTACAATAACCCCGTCAGATCCAAATCGGATCCCAATCGGATTCTGATACGGTTCAAAGAGGATCCGATGTGGATCGGATCTCAGCAGGACTCTACTATGGGACTCCCAGGTAGGAGTCCACCATGGGAATCCCCTGTCGGATTTTCTGCATAAGTGCTTCGCTGGTTTGTCGATGGTGCTTGCACCTATGAGTACCAACGTTTTTCGAGCGTATCTAATTGCTTGCGTTGCCGACCGCATTCAATAGTTTTTCTGGATTGCCTCAGAGTTGCGTCAGGGATTGAGACAGTTGGCGGGAGCTCGTGCCTACAAAGAGGCCGCCTTGAAACCTCTTCTTGGCTGTCCTACTCCTCTTTCCCCCCGAGCTGAAATATCTTATTTATACATCAGAGTGAGGGGGCCGAACGGTCAGTCATTGTCACTGCGCGCGTGACGGAATAAGGAATTCGTGGTGAGAATTCTGTTTGCTGCGTTGTTGTTGTTGTTGTTGTTGTTGTTGTTACTGATGTTGTTGTACTGTTGTTGTTGGTATTGTTATTACTGTTGTTGTTGGTGTATGCGTTGTTGTTGTTGTTGCTGTTGATGTTGCTGGTGCTGTTGCTGTTGTTGTTGTTGTTGTTGGTGTTGTTGTTTTTGTTGTTTTTGTTGTTTTTGTTGTTGTTGTTGTCGTCGTCCCACCAGCGACCAACCCCGCGACACACCCTGCGGCCCACCCGCGACCCACACGCGACCCACCAACGACCCACCCCGCGACCCACCCGCGACCCACGCGGTGACCCACCCGCGACCCACCCGCGACCCACCAGCGACCCACCCCGCGACCCACCCGCGACCCACCCCGCGACCGACCCTCAAGGGAGGAAAAACCACCCGGACCCGACAAGTGACGTTTACTAAATGGCCCTGGGCGTTGACTAAACAACCCTGCAATGTCCGATGTATTCCTTGTGTGCGTTTACAAAACGGCTTCGCTTGTCGGGGTGATTATTATGGGGTGGGTTTTCTGCCCTCTACACCCGCGACCCACCCGCGACCAATTTGCGACCCAACCGCGACCTACCCACATTGGTTTAACAGAAAAAAGGCGCCTGCGGCGGGCTCGCTTTAATAATTTGTGAAGCTTTGGCGCCTGCGGCGAACTTCTCCAGAGCCTCGCAAACTGCCGACGTCCCCACCGCCCCCTCACTCTTATCCGCATCTGCGGGGTGCTACGTACTTGTCGGTGCTGACGAGATCGTTAGGCCCTCCCTCGGGATTCAAGTTTTCCCGCGAGTCCGCGAATTGCTCCTCTTCACACATGCTCACATGCGAAACCTTGGCCCTGGCCGAACTGCTCAATTCCAATTAGAATCGGCAGATATCAGCAACAGTAAGCAAAATTGAGGGTCGAAGGGCACCAGCAATAACCGGCAGAGATGGGTGTCGAAAACAAGCAGAAAAGACACAACGCCCTCAAGAGGGCAACACTCGATATCAATACATCCTGGCCGCATCGCACGCACTCCCAGCACGCGCGCGTCACGCAACAATACTGGCGCTGTCTGCGCCGTCCGCTCTGTAGAATCTGAAATGCGCAATCCCCCTCTTCCCGCCGCGATTCCACATGACTGAGATGCCGGACCTTCCGAGGCGCCTTTTGCACGATTCTGCGAGCTCCCCTTGGCTTGCTATGTCCAGCTTGCGCTTCTTGAAGATCACATAACAAAAGATCAGGAAATGGGATGCCAGAGAAACGAAAAAAACAGCGTTGCGATGGTTTAAAACGAATCTGTGTTGAGGGCCTTTGGAGGCAGCTTGCCGTTTACAAACATAAGAACAACGACGGCGATGACCAGAAGCAAGGGGACGATCAAGATAAGGCGACGATAACTAGACGCCTGCTTCTCGTTCTCCTGCATGATGCTCTCGGCCTCGTTCTTGAACGCCTGCCAATCACCCGGCTGCACCCCCAGCCCGGCCAGCTCCGCGGGGACGGTGCCGCCGTCGTCGAGCGTGGGCGTCTGTGGACCGCAGTCGCAGCCACTTGTATCCACTGGGACGTCGCACAGGTGGCTTTCCAGCGCTCGCTGATGCTCTGCTATCAGCTCTTCGTAGTTCAGTCCTTGGATCTGCAGCATGGAGGTGCGGCGATGCGCACTTTCGGCCGAGCGCACGCAAGATGCTGACGAGACCTAGTTGGGCTGCTAACGGGCAACTTGATGGGTGCCCAGCGAGCCGGAAACTTCGACCGAACACTTGAAGGCAAAACAACTGGAATGGGCAAACAAGGCTTGAGCCAACAAGGATACGGAAACTGATCCATCAATTCGGCTTCTACTGGTCGCAACGGGGGAATCGATGATTAGGGTTCAAGGTTATCCGCGTCAAGTCCCACTCGAATTCACATCCAAAATCGAATCTGCATGGAACCCGCATCGAATGTGCGTCAAAACTACGCGAAATCCACCCAACATCCGAGTCGGATACGAAGAACGACCGCAATCTCCAGGACGGGCAGGGCACCGCCAAGATGCAACGCGAGGCCCCTGGCCAGCACGACGACGTGGTGTACACGTCGAGACCCCCTGAAGCAGAATCCACAAACAAAGAGCGAAACCAAAAACGAGCACACAGAACCAAAGATCGCAACAAAACGGTATGCCGATTTGTGCGTCTTGGGGTATCACTTGTGTATGCACTATTTGTCGGCGCAGGCACTGTTGCGTCATCATCGGGGAAATGTGAATCACCAATCACCACTTGTGCGTCACATGTTGCTGCGCTTTTGTTGCGCGTGCTCTTGATGCTTGTTGCGCTCGTTGCACCGCTTTCTGCTCTGAACAGCAACTGGCCAGACGAGCTCTTTTGAAGGGGCCCCAGGACACACAAATAAAAACACACAAATAAAAAGATTCCCCATATTTTCGTATATTTTCTGGGTTTTTGTCTTCCCCCCCGCTTCCCATCTGTTCCCATATTTTCTAGGGGATCGACGATTAATTGTGTCTGTGTTTTTTTCCCTCCTGACAGACGAGCTCTTCTTGGGCACCGGGAGACCCGAGCTGCTACGACCCCCGCCTCGGCTGCGCGCCAGGGCGACCCTTGACAACAGCGACCCTTGGCGCGTGGCTTGCCCGTCGTCGCGCGCGCGCGCCCGATGCGACCGCGGCGGTCTGCGTCCCTGGGGACGACTGAAGGGGCCCTGGGACACACATAAATACACACAAATACAAAGATTCTCCCAATCTTCCCATATTTTCTCCTGGGTTGTCGTCTCCCCCCCACACTGCCCATATTCTCCCATATTTTCTGGGGAGTCGACGATTAATTGTGTCTGTGTGTTTTTTCCCCTCCTGAGTGACCCCCCCCACCCACCCCACCCCGAAGGCAGCGTACCGGAGGCCCCTCGCTGGCGCCGCGCACACGGACGTACAGTAGGGGCCCTTCCACGAGAAGCCCTCCACAAGAGACCCAGCCCCGAGACACAAGGACGTCCATGGATTGTTGGTGTGGGAACATCGCCCTCATCGCAGAGCCATCGAACCCCACGAAACCCAGGGCACCCTGGAGGCAAGCCGGGTGTCTCTTGGCATGGGTCCCCACTGTATGGGGAGGGGGGAAGGCTCCTTAGAATTTGTTTGAAGGGGCCCTGGGACACACAAATAAATACACACAAATAAAAAGATTCCCCATATTTTCCCATATTTTCTCCTGGGTTTTCGTCTTCCCCCCCACTGCCCCTATCTTCCGATATCTTCTGGGGAATCGACGATTAACTGTGCATGTGTGTTTCTTCCCCTCCTGAGGACGGCTCCTTCGAATTTGTTCCCTCGAACCACACCCGAGAGCAACGATCAAAAGCGCGCCTTGCGCGAGAGGGTGCAGCGACCTTGCGCCGCGGCCTGCGCGGGCCGCCAGCGCGGCACGCTGCAGTGGAGACTTGGGGCGCTCACGCGCGACCTTACGCGGGCAGCTTACAGGGCAGTTGTTGTTCATACATGGGATGTTGAAAAATATCGGATGTTTGATACATGACTAATGTATGACTGTATGCATGAACTCATCGTTGTTTTTAGTACTAAATCCCTACATGTGCAATACATGATCCGCACGCGGAGCATGTGTAAAAAAAACTGTACGCGCCGATGTCGGTGCAGACGACCCAGTGTTTTGGCGTCGCTCACCTGATGGTGAAAACTGCATCTTCCCAACTGGTGGCACGATGACTCCACCTTGCAAGCAGAATCAGAGAAGGCGGTCGGGTCCGAGCCCCGAGCAGTGCCATGTGGTGGCCAGGCGCACCCGATCGTGTGACGACGAAGGCTTCTTCGAAGGAGGCTGCTTCTTAGAAAGGGGATGCTTCTTAGAAAGCGTCGGCCCTACATCTTTAGAGAAGGCCCGCGCCATCCACGAGACAGGGCTGCTTCTGAGAAGCCTTCCCCCAGCCCCATGTCCCCCTTCTGCGCGTGGCTGGACTCGGGCGAAGGGTCACTCTTGCGTGCAACCAGCGATCCTAGCCGTTTTTTGATGGTCCCGGGGCCGGGTGAGGACCCCTGGAGGCAGAAACCGACGTTAGCACAGACAGCATAGCGCCGAGGATACTTTCATGATACGGGACATGCCACACTCTCGGGTCACTGCTTGGGTCTCCGGCTGACCTTCGGGATAACCCGCCCACCCTCGGGACACGCTCTGCGAGGCACAGCTGCAGGAGAGCATCCCAAGGCTATTCAAAACCTCCCCAAACCGCCGAAAATCTTTAAGAACGACGCGAGAAGGCCGAAGCTAAGAGAAGCCGCCGCCTGCCGTGATGTTTCACTGCCAGGTGGCCCAGGATCGGCTCATGGGGGGAGAGAACACCGAGCAGGTATCGGCGATACATCGCCGACAGATCGGCGATGGGCCCCCAGCTCTGACAAATCCGCACGCTCCTGGGCGAGGTGGGCCATCGGGCCCCTTCTCGGCGAGGAATGGGCGAGCGGGGGTCGATGCGGTCCCCCCTGAGCCTGCCCCGCCCTGTCTGCGCTCTCCCCGGCCTTCGGGGCATGACTCGGGCACCCCCGAGACGCTCCCGAAGCGTTCGGGATGATTCTGGGGTGCTTCTGGCACCCCCGAAACAGTGTCCTCGTGGACTGACAGCCACGCCGCTGAACTGGTGTGAGAATGCTCGTGACGCGCCGGCATGGCGGAGATGGGAAGATGAGTTTTGCAGGATGCAGTAGAGTAGCGCCACGGTGCGTTTCCACCCCTCCCCGTAGTGGGACAGGCTCGCCTGATGCGGTGGTCCGTCCGTCCGTCCCGAAACAACGTCGACGAAGCGCAACTGATGGAAACCACCCCGGGCCCCGAACACTATATCGAAAAAACGGTCGGCGCGCAACCGTTGGAGAGGGGGGGGGGGAAAGGGAAGGGCAAGGACCACGCGAGCCCCCGCATGTCTCCAGACGCCAGCTGCCAACCGCACGCAGCCTCCCCCAGCCAGGCAGGCAGGCCCGCCGCAAAATCCCTGGACTCGGACAGCGGGGCAAATGCATGTGCGGCGCAATCGAGGCTGGAATCCTGCAGCAACGGCATCACGAGGAGAAGGGGGAGGGAACAAGAGACCAAGAGGAACGGAGGAGGGAAGAGAGTAGGCACGGAAGAGGACGTCAACTGTGGAACTGTGGATAAAGTAGCTGGGACCGCGAGGTGGCAATCCAAACAATGCGCTCCCTACCGCTGCCCCCGAAGGAATTCTGGCGGTGCGCACAAGGGCGTAGGGGGAAGAGGGCAGGCTCCTTCTAAGACGCATCCCCCCCTCCACCATACCTGCCGGTCGGAAGAAGTGGGTACGTAGCAGCATGGAGTAGGAAGGTGTTGGAAGCAGACCAGGCTTCCGCCCGCCCCCTCCGACCCTTGAAGTAGGAAAGCGCCTAACATAGACTGGGATCTGGGAGTCCAATAACCTTGAGATCCGACGCTGCAAAAAAAACAACATCGCACAAAATCACCACCGGAGCCCCGGACCCCACCTTTCTGCGTCATCTTTCCAGCCGGACCGATCTGTGAAGGTCCCGAGGCCCGAAACTGGGCGAAAATGCCCGTTGCGTAAAAACTGCAACGCGAGGCTCTCAGGGAATACCTACTTTCAATTACCCACGTGTACCGAGCAGGGACCGACCGTCCCGGCATTCCTGTAGGCCTACCACGACATGCCCTTAGAACCCACACATGTTCTAAGAACAAAAACAGTGTTCTCAGAACAGAAGCCCGATGAGTGAAAACAAGACAGCCAAAGCCAGAACTGCTCTTTTAGACCAGCTCGCGCAGACCAAAAAAGGTTCTCAGAGCATCCTTTGGTGGGCCTATAGTCGGGCGTTGGTTTAGTGAAACCCGGTTTAGTGATGTGCACTGGGGGACGCCCCCTCGCCCCGTTCCAGTAAAGGAGCTGCCGTCACCAGAAAACACCAGCAACGGCAGACCTGGTTTAGTGATTCTGGCGAATGCAAGAGCTCCGGGGCCCTACCACTAGCCGGGTCCCCTTACCTGGGGTCCTCGCTATACCCGGTATAGGCGAGCCGGGACGCTTCGCCACTGCTTGAATGCCTCCGTGTGCAGCCCGCGCTCTCGCGGTCTGGCTTCCGGGGCGCGGTACCCCGCGGAGGCGCCCCGCGCGGGGGGCAACCGCGGGGCCGCGGGGCCCCGCGGGGCCGCGGGGCCGCGGCCTGCAGGGGCCAGCCCACGCGGCCACGCGTACGGCAGGTTCGTGTCGTGACGACCCCGGCGTTGGTTTCTGACTCCGCGTGGATCGTTGAACCTTGAACGATCGGCGACTGTGGATCGCTCGATCGTTCCATATAGGCCGATCATGGGCCACTGGCGGCGTTCAACCTTGAACGCCCGCGGCGGGGTCGCCGCCGGTCGACACGACGCGAACCTACCGTACTCCGCTGCGCGTGGCCGGGGATTGTCCGCTGCACCGGCCCGCCCCGGCCTGCAGGGCACGCCGCGTAGCGCGGCGGGGTGGCCGCCGGCGCCGACCGCCTCGCGGCCACCTCGGCCAGCGCGGACCTGCGGGGGGCGTCGGCCTCGCGCGCGCGGGGGGCGGCAGCAGCGCGCCCAGGGGGGGGGGAGGCAAAGGGGGCCTCGCTCCCTGCTCCCTCCTACCCTCTCCTGCTCCTCTCCTCCTCCTCCTCCTCCTCCTCCTCCTCCTCCTCGCTCCTCCTCCTCCTCCTCCTCCTCTTCCTCCTCCTCCTCCTCTTCCTCCTCCTCCTCCTCCTCCTCCTCCTCCTCCTCCTCCTCCTCTCCTCCTCCTCCTCCTCCCCCTCCTCCTCCTATTGCTCTTCCTCCCCTCCGTATTCTTCTCCTCCTATGTCTTCTCCTCTTTCTCCCTTTTCGCCTCTTTCTCTTCCTCCTCCTCCTCCTCCTCCTCCTCCTCCTTATCCTCCTTCTCCTCCTCCTCCTCCTCCTCCTCCTCCTCCTCCTCTTCCTCCTAATCGTCCTCCTCGTCCTCATCGTCCACCTCGTCCTCCTCGTCCTCCTCCTTTCCTCCTCCTTTCCCTCCTCCTCCTCCTCCTCCAACTCCTCCTCCTTCCCCTCCTCCTCCTCCTCCTCCTCCTCCTCCACCTCCTCATCCCTCCTCCTCCTCCTCCTCCTCCTCCTCCTCCTCCTCCTCCTCCTCCTCCTCCTCCTCTCCTCCTCCTCCTCCTCCTCCTCCTCCTCCTCCTCCACCTCCTCTTCCTCCTCCTCCCCCCATCGGTTTTGGGGCATTTTCATGGGTTCGCGGCGGTGCCCCAAACTCGGGGTTGCTTTCCAGCAGCTGCGCCTCGCGGGGACCCCCCTTGGCAAGAACAAGTCACGGCGGAATGTTTGTTCTATTTTCAGCGCCTGGGGGCCCTTTCCAAGCCTCGGGGTCGTCAAGAGAAACGAACCAGGATGAAGACCCGACCCTCGAGAACGGGTCGAGACATCGGGTGCCGACGTCGTGGAAGAACCATGACGTCGGAGGCCTGGGGCGTGGGGAGGCTCAGGGGGCCTCTGGCGAAGGGCTCCGCCGGCCAGTCTGGCCTCGGCGCTGGCTGCATGCGACGCCCTGACGCCGCCGCGTCCAAAACACCAAGGCAGGGGGCCCCGCACGTCGGCCCCGCTCGGCGGCCGAGCTGGCGGCGGCGGCAGCAACGGCGACGACTGCCGCGACGGCGATCTGCGACGGCTGGCGACGGCCACGACGGCTGGCGTCCAGCGGCGGGCGGGCGGCGGCGGCGGCGGCTGCGACCGGCAACGTCGACGACGGCCACGGCGGCTCGTGACTGCGGGCGGCCACGACGGCTGGCGACCCGCGACCGCGGCGGCGGCGATGACGGCCACGGCTGGCGACTGGCGACTGGCGACGGCGGCGGCTGGCGGCGGCGGCGACGGTGGCGACGGCGAAGGGCCGGCGGCGACTGGCGAAGGCAGCGGCCACGACGGCTGGCGACTGGCGACGGCGGCGGTGGCGGCGATCCCAGCCTTGTACCGGGGCGCCGGGTCGCAGGGGCCGCGCAGCGCGGCGGCGCGCGCGCCGGCGGCTTCGCGGGAGCGCTCGCGCGCCAGCTCGCCGTGGATCCTCGTCGCGGGGGGAATGTGTTCTTCAGTCTTGGCCAGCGTGGACCCCGAGCAGGAAGTTCTTGGACCGTGGCTGCGTAAGCTACGTAGTACATGCTATGGTCTGCACGCTATGAGTAGGGGACAAAAAGTGGCATAAACATAAAAACTCGGAGGTCCGCGCGGATTCTCGGATCGGCGCTGGACCTCCCTCCCTGGCGCACGGAGCGCGCCCGGGGCGGCGCCGGAGGCGCCGCCGGGGGGCCCCAGCGCCCATCCGAGAAATCCGCGCGGACCTTTGAAGTTTTTTAATGTTTGTGCCACTCTTTGCTCCCTTTTAAAAAAAACGATAAACCTCTCCCGTCCTGATTTGTTCATTGCTCGATAGGGGGCCTGGGCTCGCGGCGCACCATCTTGGAGGCCTCTTGGGCGATCTTGGGGCGATCTTTGGAGGCTCTTGGGCCGTCTTGGGCGATCTTTGGGGGCGATCTTTGGGGGCGATCTTTGTGTTTATGTCACTTCTTGTTCCCCATAATGAGGTGCACGCGGGAGGCGGCCACGGGGCGACGCCTCGCCGGACCCACGCCGCGCACGGGGAGGCCACGCGGCGGCCACGGGCAGGAGCGTGGCGACGCCTGGCCACAGACCCGCCCGAGGCCATGGCAGGACGGGGAGGAGCACCCTGCGGGCCAGGAGGGGAGCCCCCGAGTGCACGGGCCTACGGCGGTGGAGAAAAACCTCCCTTTCGCAAACCTCCCCTCGGTGAGAACGGCCTGGAACCGAGACCGACGGACCTGGACCCGCAAAAAGTGACGGCCGCGACGGCCTCTCGCGAACCGAAAACGGCCAATTCCTTAAATCGACGCGTCGGGGCAGGAGGTCTGTCAACCTCCGAGGTATACGCAGGCAGGTGCTGGATCCCGCCCCCCCCAGAGCGAAAAAGGGTCGCTGCCAGACGGGGGGGGGAGTTGTTTCGCTTGGGAAATTCACGGCCTTACCACGTGAGCGGCACAACATACGGGCCGTGCGCGAGAAAGCATGCCAGACATGCTCGCGTGGTGAATAGATCACTGCAGTGTTTTGTTGCCTTTTTCGGCACCTGTGGGCCTTTACCAGATCCTGGGGCCATCAACAACCATTCTAGAACGAAAAACCCTCCCGAGGAAAGAGCTGCCGGGACTGCTGCGAACGAAAATTATCCTGGCGAAGGGCCCAACCATGTGCAGTTGTGAGTCGCCGTTGTGGGTATCGCCTTCGGCGGATCTCTTAATTGGGCCACGTAGCGTGCAAAGAGTGCGCCGACAGGTGGCTGGGACGCATGCGGGCGCAGCCATTGGGGCTTTCGGTGGCGCTCCATATGGGGCCACGAAACGTGTGGAGGGTGTGCCGTAATGGAGGGGGGCCACCATGCGAACCTCGCCACTGGGGCCTTCGGTGCAGATCCCTATTGGGCCACGAAGCGCAATACTGAGTGAGAGAGACGCATGCGAACAACGCCGCCAGGACCTTCGGTGGAGCTCCTTTTGCGGCGACGAAGCGTTGTACTGGGCGGGGGAGATGCATGCGAACACCGCCGTTGAAGCCTTCGGTGGAGCTCCTCATGGGCAAGGAAACGCTGAGTGGATGAAGGAGACGCATGCGGACTCCGCCACTGGAGCCTTCCGTGGAGCCCCCTATGAGGCCACGAATGCGCTGTGCTGGGTGGGGATAGCGCATGCGAGCAACGCCGCTAAGGCCTTCGGTGGAGGTCCCTATGGGGCCACGAAGCGCTGTGCTGGGTGGGGGAAACGCATGCGGACACCGCCACTGGGGCGTCGGTGGAGCTTCCTATGGGGCCACGAATGCGCCGTGCTGGGCGGGGGAAGCGCATGCGAACAACGCCGCTAAGGCCTTCGGTGGAGGTCCCTATGGGGCCACGAAGCGCTGTGCTGGGTGAGGGAAACGCATGCGGAGACCGCCACTGGGGCCTTCGGTGGAGCTCCTGTTGGGGCCACGACGCGAGGTGCTGGGTGTGGGAAGCGCATGTGGACACCGCCACCAGGGCCGACGACACGCTGCTCGACCTGGACCTCTACGCTGCCGGGGTCCAGAACACGCTGCCCTACTGCCCGCAGCCCCGGCGGCGCAGCCACGCTCGGCCCTTCTTGAGCATGAGGGCCCGGCTTGACCGACACGATTGGCAGGCTCAGCCTGCTGAAGTCCGCTGCCGCGCCTACAAGGATCTGATTCGCAGCGCCGTGTGCGGGACACCAGGCGAGCCCCTTCACCGCGGCTGCTGGCAGGCTGCGCTGCGTGCTCCTGGCGTGGTGGGCAGCCCGCTTCGCGCGACTGCCCTCCCAGGAGTGAGCACCCCTGGGGAGGGCGGCCAGGCGTCTGTGGAAGCCGATGCCCAGACCGCTGCACTCGCCGCCCCCCCCCCCCCCGAAGGAGGCAGACGCCGCCGCTGTCGGCCGCCTGGTGCATGGAGGCCGACACTTTGTGATTCGCGGGTCGAGAGCGCACCTCTTCCGGTCGAAGCTTAGCGGGCCGCGCGAAGCTTGAACTAACAAGGAGGGGGGGGGGAAGGGCAGCGCAGCCCCACGGCGAGGCCAACCATGGAGGCCTTAACGTGCCCCTGCAGGGCGAAGACGCGGGCCCTGCAGCGGGGGGCAGAGCCGCGGAGGCGGCCAACGGTGCGCACGGCCCCCGGGGCCCGGCCCCGCCCTCGCCGCCGGGTGCGCCGCCCACCCCGGCGGCGAGCTCGCCAGTCCGAACTGCCCTGAGCCCCCCTGTGGCGGCCGACGCTCAGCTGTCGCCTGGCCGGTCTGGGTCCCGGCCTTGGGCCCCTCCCTCCTGCCAGGGGACGGCCCTGGGGTGGGCGGGTCCGGAGGGGGGGCCAGAGCGGCTGCTCTCCGCAGGGCGGGCGCCTCGCTACCGTTAGGTCAGGGATTTTCGACGAACAATAGAAAATACCCCTAACAAAAATCAAAACATAATCCGAAAATAGTCTGGGGACTGAGTATTTCTTGACCTTCTTGGGGGATTTTTGGGGTAGTTTTTTGTTCGTCGAAAACCACCCTGTAGGGGGACACGCCCGACATAACGCTACCACCAACCCGCGCGACGACCCTGTGGCGCCCCTGGCACACCCGTGGCGATGGTTCCGGGCATCCCTACGGCAGGGGCTCGACCACACGAAACCTTCCACAAGACACCCCACCCTGAGACCTCGGGACGTCCGTCCATCTCCGGCGCGGGAGCGTCACGCTCTCCAGCGAGGCCCAGGGAAGCCCGGGCACCCTGGAGGCAGGCAGGGTGTTTCGTTGGCATGGGCCTCCCCCGTGACACGCCGGAGGGACCCCGCGACCCGAGCCCCCCCCCCCTTCCTGGGGACGGGCCCGGCGCCTGCGGGTCCGGCGGATGGAGCGGGGCGGCTGCCCACTCGAGTGCGGGCGGCCCACCCGCATGCCGTCCTGCGATCAGCGGCGCACCTGGAGACCCGGGTGCCCCTCGGCGCGCGGGGTTGCCCCCCCCTCCCCTCCCCCTCCTCCAGCTCCAGCTCCTCCTCCTCCTCCTCCTCCTCCTCCTCCTCCTCATCCTCCTCCTCCTCCTCCTCCTCCTCCTCCTCCTCCTCCCCTCCTCCTCCTCCTCCTCCTCCTCCTCCTCCAGCTCCAGCTCCTCCTCCTCCTCCCTCCTCCTCCTCCTCCTCCTCCTCCTCCTCCTCCCCATCCTCCTCCTCCTCCCCAACGGGCGACCCCGACGCAGAAGGGCGCAGTCGATCGGGTAGCGCACCCAGGCTCTCCAGAAGGACAAGCAGGGGGACTGGCTCGGGGGGGGGGGGCATCGACTTGGAATCGGCAATACATGGCCAAGAGATCGGCGAGAGGCCCCTGTCGGCCTGAGCTTATTATCCCGCCCTCACTCGACGGCGAGCGAGGGAGGGGCGAGAAGGAAGAGGCCTTCTCAGATGGCCTCGGGGCTTCTCAGGAGCCCTCCAGCCATCTGACATACTGCCTGCGACTCCGGAGAAGGCGCAGACACTCAGACACCCCGAGGCCTTCCGAGCCTTCTTGGCAGGCCCGCCCCTTCTGTTTCCCCCCTGGGCTCGCCACCGCCTGCCGGCCTGAGCTTGTGTCCCCCTCTCACGTCTCGAGCGCACGCCGGCATGGATCACCAGGGATCCGGAGATCTGGCGCGCGGGCGCCAGATCCATGGATCGGGGAAGGCGCCCCCGACACACGACGCCTCATTTTGGCAACGACGCGCGCCGATGCGTCACGGAAACGGGACCCGTCGCTAATCCACGTGCCTCAATCCCAGACCCCCGACGCCATGATTTGTTTCATAACGTCGACCCCAAAAATTCTCGACCCCTTTCCCGGGACCAGCTTCTCCTCCGTAGTCGTCCTTTGACGCCCCCGAGGTCCCGGTGAGGACCTCCAGAGGCCGAAGAGTCAGAAACACCTGCCGACATGATTTTTGTTCCATGGCCCGAGGGGGCCCGGGATCCCTGCCAAAAGCGTTCCCTCGAGAGGGAGGAGGAGGAGGCTGGGGAGGAGAAGGAGGAGGAGGAGGAGGAGAAGGAGGAGGAGGAGGAGGAGGAGGAGGAGGAGGCCGCCCACCAGCCCCCCGAGCAGCGGCCCTCCTCCAGAAGTCGCCGCCCGCCGGCGGCTCCCCCGCCCGCGGCGCCCGATCCCGCCGGGCCGCCGAGGGCGCGGCTGGCCGCCTGGCCCGCGCGGGTCGCCGTCGCCGTCGCCGTCGTCGCCGTGGTCGTCGTCGTCGTCGTCGTGGTCGACGTCGTCGTCGTCGTCGTCGTCGTCGTCGTCGTCGTCGTCGTCGTCGTCGTCGATGCGGTCGTGGTCGTCGTCGTCGTCGTCGAGGTCGTCGTCGAAGTCGTCGTCGTCGTCGTCGTCGTCGTCGTCGTCGTCGTCGAGGTCGTCGAGGTCGTCGTCGTCGTCTTCGGCGCCGTCGACGTGGTGGTTCTCATCGTCGTTGTGGTCGTTGTCGTCGTCATCGTCGTCGTCTTCGTCTGCATCGGCGTCGCCGTCGTCTTCGCCGTCGGCAAATACTCACTACTAGTTCAAGAAACAAGTATAGACGGAGTGCAATGCCTGCCCGCAAACGACACTTTGGGAAAACATGATGGTCCCCAACCGCGTTCGCACGTCTACTCCGTGCGGGAGAACACGGCGCTGATAACAGACAGGGGGGGTGTACCAGGTGGTGTACAGCATCGCTTGTAATGAGCCCACTGGAGGCCCGCGTTCCTACGTCTCGGGAGGTCCGCGGGCCCACGTCTCGAACAACAAAAAAAACAGGACGTCGGATGTCTGGGGGGGGGAGGGCAGAAGGCGGGGCGCGGATGGCGTATGCGCAGCCCTCGTCTCGAACAAGAAAGTCGGGAAGTGGGATGTCTGGGGGGGGGGGCGGGCAGAAGGCGGGGCGCGGATGGCGTATGCGGAGCCCACGTCTCGCACAAAGAAGTCGGGATGTCGGATGTCTGGGGGGGGGGGGGGCACAAGGCGGGGCGCGGATGGCGCATGCTGAGGCGGCAGGAATGACGGAGGCGGCGCTGGGGAGGCGGAGGCAGAGGCGCAGCAGGCGGGAGGCAAGAGCAGGGAGGAGGACGCCGGCAGGAGGCAGGGGAAGGGGGGCGGGAGGAGGGAGGAGCCAGTGGTCCGACGTTGCGCGCGGCGTCGCGGGGCTCAAAGCTGCGAGGATGTCTCGGGCGAAACGGGCTGAGCAACCTCGCGCTCGGAGCTGAGACTTGCGAGGATGTGCCCGGCGGCGCCTCCCCGAGCATACCTCGACAACAGAGGGCTAATCAAGTGGTTCATTTGGGTCCGACCTCTCGTCCCTGCTCCCACCTGCCTCCTCTCTCGGAGCTCAGAGTTGCGAGGCTGACTCACGCGACACAGACCGAAGCAAGCTCGCGCGCGGCATCTCGGAGCTCAGAATTGCGGGGATGTCTCGGGCGAAAACGCGCCGGACCGCCTCCAACGCGAATCTGGGAGCCTAGAACTGCGAAGGTGTCTCATGCGAAACGCGCCAGATCACCTCGCGCACGGCATCTCGGAGCTCAGAATTGCGGGGATGTCTCATGCGAAACGCGCCAAGCCACCTCTCGCGAAGCATCTCCGAGCTCAGAACTGTCAAGCGAAACGCGCCGGACCAACTCGCGCGCAGCATCTCGGAGCTCAGAGTTGCGAGGATGTTTCAGGCCAAACGCGCAGGACCACCTCGCGCACGGCATCTCGGAGCTCAGAGGTGCGAGGATGTCTCAGGCCAATCGCGCCAAACCACCTCGCGCGTGGCATCTCGCAACTCAGTCGGCAGGACGTTTCAGGCGAAACGCGCCAGACCACTTCGCGAGCGGCATCTCGGAGCTCAGTATTGCGGGGATGTCTCAAGCGAAGCGCAACAGGCCACTGGACCTCTCGCAAGGAAGCTCGGAGCCCAGAGTTCTGAGGATGTCTCATGCGAAAAACGCCGGAGCACCTGTGCCGCGGCAGCTCGGATCCCAGAGTTATGAAGACGTCTGAAGCGAAACGAGGCAGACCAAGTCGCGCGCGGCATCTCGGAGCTCAGAATCGCGAGGATTTTTAAACGAAACGCGCAATCCCGTCCAGCTCAGAAACGAGAGTTGTGAGGATGTCTCGAGCGGAACGGCCTGGACTACAAAATGTTCTTGAGGATGTCTCTGCTGGCCCGTCCCCCGACCGGAACCAGCTGACCACAGCAACACCCCGTTCAGCAGGCTGCTTGGGAAAATACGGCTGCTCTATGGAAAATATTGCTGTACGGGCGCTCTCGCCCCAACGAAAGCTGCACTGTCCGTGAAACGGAGGCTCCCGCGCGGGCGCGGCAATGCGGCCCGTGGCAAGGCGAGCTACGACGACAGCGGCCCCCGCTCGATGCTTCCCTGTGCTTTTGCCCCAAGACGCCCTGGCCTGAGGGGCCTCCGAACTCGGAAACGGCGCTCGCTCGACACATCCTCGCAAGTTGATCAAGTTTGTGATGGCTCCGGCTGTGACGACAGCGGCTCTAGCTAAACACTTCTTCGTATAATGTACCCCACGATGCCGTGGCAAGAGAGACCTACGAACTCAGGAACGGTGCTGTCGCTGGAGAGTTCTTCGAAAGTCACTCGAGTTGGTGAAGGCCCAGCTGCGTCGACAGCGGCGCCCGCTCGACACGTCCTCATACATTTCCCCGAGACGCCCTGGCCAGAGGCGAGGCGAGGCGAGGCGACTCCCAGTTCGCCCGTGAGGGCGGCCGCGCGCGGGGCTGGGAGTGGGCGCCAGGGCGCCGCTCATTCAGTCAAGGGTAGACCTGGCCAGAGAGACCCCGGAACGGAGGGGAGACGCTCTCGCCCGAGACTTCCTCACAACTGAATCCGATTGGTGAGTTGCCCCTCGGGCGCGTTAGCTCGCATCACGGCCATGGCGGCGCGGTGCACATGCAGAGTCCCCTGCTGAATGCTTCTCCCAGGAGCTGGGATGAAATGAACCCCCCTTGATACAGAGTCCACTGCTGAATGCTTCTCCCAGGAGCTGGGATGAAGTGAACCCCCCTTGTAAAAAGCTTCCTGCCCCCGGCCCAGGCGCGGTGGCAGAATTGGCCGTTGGCCATCCGACAGAGCCCTGAGGACTCCTGAGGAAGCCTATGAAAACCGATACGCGTAAAACGATCATAAAAGGGACACGCCAGAAGGCGTGGTGATTCCGAGAGAACGTGACCCCTGCTCCCCCCTCTCCTCCCGACGACAACGAGGACTAGGACGACATTGCGTCTGGAGGCCCACAAGAGAACTGAAAGCCATAAGAACATCTTTTTGGTGAGGTGGTAAACTGCAACGGTTTCAGAGCATCGACTTAGCATTTGGGCCAGGATCGGTCGGCGTCGAATCGGGAAACCGGATCGCATCGCAATGCGCGACGGATCAAGCTGCACCGGCGCAGAGCCAGAGTCGGATTGGATCGGTCACGCCAGGGTTGCACAACACCGCCAAGCGAACAGCGGGTCACGTCTGATCGTCGGAACATCGGAGTCGAATTATATAGGACTGATCTCGTTACGATATTCTGACAATATCCGAAAGCCTCAGGGAGGCACCAACCTCCGAGAGGGGACCTGCGGAAATCTTCAGAATCAGCCCATAATCAACAACAACATCAGCAACAACAACAGTCACTTCAAACGGTTCGCTCCTGTCTGCTCGCGTGCCAATCAATAATAGGTGTATCCCAAACCCTCGGTACCCGCCCCCGTCAACTTCGATCGTACCCCCTTGGGGGTATGTCTTCCTTACCTGCCTCGCGCATTTAGTGCAGCCCCTACAAGAAGGGAAGAGAAGACGTGTGGAAGGGAGAGGGAGAAGATTGGAGCACGAGAGAACTTAGCAGGAGGGGGGTTAGGAGCAGAAAACAAGTGGTAGAACCGGATGGGCAGAATCGGGTGGGCAGACCCATAGCGGGCAGGTCGGGAAGGCGGGCCCAGGCGACCAGGTCGAGCAGGCGGGTTGCTGAAGCGTCCTACATGAATCGCTAAAGTCTCGAGCGATAGCGCGATTCCCAAGTGAATCGTGAGAAAAGCCAGAACCAGAGCGTGATTCCTGAGCGCCGAGGGCGCATCGTCTGAATAAATTGCAAGGAAGTCCCATGCGAGAGCGCGACTCGTATACAAATGTTGAGGACGTCCCGCGCGAGAGCGCGACTTAGGAATACATTGGGAGGAATTACCAGGCGGGAGCCGTTGTTGTCGTAACTCGGGGGGCATGGATCCAGTTTGAGCCTGGTGACTCTCCCTGATGGAAAAAACAGGGTGCGAACCCTGATGGAGAAGCACTTCAATTGAGAAGTACAATGGTCACCAGAGAGGGGGGATCAACGAGAGTGTCCCTTCAGTATAGAGAATTCAACCAAACAAAAACAACGGCAACAACGACATCACTAACATCAACAACAACAACAACAACAACAACAACTACAACAAGTACAACTACAACAACAGCAACAACCATTAGATCAAAAACAGCACCACCATCAACAACCATAGCAACACACCTCTTAAGACTGTTCGCTCTGATCTGATCCCGGGCCACTCAACACGTATATCCCCAACCCTCGATACCCGCCCTCTTAGTCTTCGATCGTACCCCATTGGGGGTATACATCTGTCTTGTCTGCAGTGTTTTTTTCGTGCATCCCCTAAGGCAGGGAAAAGGAGAACGGATGGAAGGCATTGACCAGGGTCAGGGAGGAGGATGGAGCACGGGAGTAGCAAGAGGGGGGCTAGGAGCAGAAGACACGTGGCAGAACCAGACGGACGGGTAGATCCTAGCAGGCGGGTCGGGAAGGCGGGCCCAGGCGGCCAGGTCGAGCAAGCGGCTTGCAAGCGTGATTGCTGCATGAATCGCGAGGAAATCTCGAGAGATAGCTCGATTCTCAAATACATCGCGTGCAAATCCACAGCGAGAGCGTGATTCCTGAGTATCGAGGTCGCGTCGTCTGAATCAATGGCGAGGAGGTCCCACGCGAGAGCGCGATTCCTGTATACATTTTGAGGACGTCCCGCGCGAGAGCGCGATTTGGGATACATTCTAAAGAACTATCAAGCGGGAGCCGTTGTTGTCGTAACTCGGGGGGCACGGGCCTAGTTTGGTGACCCCACGCTTCCCCTTGCACAGGACAGGATGCGAGCCCAGGGAGAAGCACCTTAGTTTAACAAAATACGATGTCCCCCGGAGGGGGGATCAACAAAAACTTCTTCTGTAGGACTGAGAACTCAACGGTAACAATCATTTCAAGACTGATCGTTTCTACCTGAGCGCGCGCCACTCAACATGCATGTCGCAAAACCTCGGTGCCCGTTCTCTCAGTCTTCGATTGTACCCTCTTGGGATATATCGACCGTACCTGCCACGTGCATGTAGCGCAGTCCCTAAAACAGCAGAGGAGAGGACGGATGGAAATGGCAGGGAGAAGGATGGAGCACGAGAGAAATTAACAAGAGAGTGGGCTAGGAGCAGAAAACACGTGGCATAATTAGACGGGCGGATCGGGCGGGCAGACCCTCGCAAGCGGGTCGGGAAGGCGGGCCCAGGCGGCGAGGTCGAGAGAACGGGTTGCTGAAGCGTGAGTCCTGCATGACTCCCGACAAGTCTCGAGTGATAGAGCGACTACTAAATAAATCGTGAGGAAGGCCAGAGCGAGAGCGAGACTCCTGAATGTCGAAATCGCGGCGCCTCAGTAAATTGCAAGGATGTGCCACGCGAGAGCGCGATTCCTGCATAACATTGTGAAGAAATCCTGCGCGAGAGCGCGATTTTGGAATACATTGTGAGGAAGAATCAGGCGGGAGCCGTTGGTGTTGTAGTTCGGGGCCCAACAATCCAGTTTGAGCAGGAAGACTTTCTTTGATAAAACGGTGCGAGCCCCGAGGGGAGCACTTCAATTGAAAAACGCAGAGGGGGGATCAACTATCATTCAGTTTCAGGAGTGAGGGTTCAACACCGCTAGGCTAAGGCTTAGCTAGACTATCAGCAATCAGCTTAAGACTGCTAGCTCTCACCTGATCGCGTGCCATTCAACACGTCTGTCCCAAACCTTCGATGCACGCACTCTTCGTCCTCGAACGTGTCCCCTCTGGGGGTATTGTCTTCCTTACCTGCCGCGTGTAATTGGTACAGCCCCTGAAATATCGGGAGCGGCCAAGAGGGGGGTGTCCAAGAGGGGGGGTGCAAATCATGACCGGCGGCATGTGCGCGGCCCAACGGGGGGGCCAGGGACGTAATGAAATAAGACGAGGCGCCATGAAATCTGGGGAAATATCATGGACCACGCCATGATATCCACCCCCCCTAGTCATCACCCCCCTCTGTGCCGCCCCCGAAAATAGGGGAAGAGAGGACGGATGGAAGGGGGAGGGAAAGGGATGGAGCACGGGATTGGCAGGAGGGGGACCTGGGAGCAGAAGGCACGCGGCAGAGCCAGAGAGGCAGATCGGGCGGGCAGACCCTACCGGGCGGGTCTACAAGGCTGGCCCACGCGGCCGGGTGGAGCAGGCGGCTTGCTCAAGCGCGAGCACTGCAAGAATCGCGGCGCGATCATGATTCCCAAGTGAATCGCGAGAAAAACCGTAGCGAGAACGCGATTCCTGAGCGTCGAAGGCGCGACGTTCGAGTAAGTCGTGAGGAAGCCCAACGCGAGAGCCTGATTCCTGCATACATTCTGAGAAGTCCTGCGCGAGAGCGCGATGTCTCCATACATTGTAAAGAACTATCGGGGCGGGAGCCGTTGTTCTTGTAAACTGGGAGCCCGGGGCACAGCTCGTTGACCCCACACTTTTAATCAAAAAAGGGTGCGAGACCCGGGAGGAGCACCCGAGTTCAAAAACAGAATGGTCGCTGGGCAGGGGGATCAACAATAACAATGGTCATTCACATGTCTGGAACTGACACTTTAGCAGCAACAGCAACAGCGGCAACAATCGTTTAACGACTGTTTTTTGTCCCATGCCCGCGTGCAATTCTACACGTGTACCCCGTGGTGCCCGCCTTCTTTGTCTTCGATGGTGCCCCCTCTGGGAAACATATCTTCCCTACCTGCCGCGTGTAGTTGGCGAAGCCCCTGAAACAAGGCAGGAAGGGGAGGAGTGAAGAGACAAGGGGGGAGGGAGAGCACGAGAACATATTGCAGGAAGCTTTGGAGCAGGAGCACAAGCGGCAGAACCAAGCTGGCGCGTCTGGTGGGCGGACCCAAACGGGCAGGTCGGGCGGGCGGGCCCAGACGGCCTGGTCGAGCGCGCGGGTCGCTAAAGCGTCGCCCCATCACGAAGGAAGTTGCGAGCGACAACGCGATCCCCAAGTAAATCGTCGAGACGTCCAAAGAGAGCGTGATGATGTGACTCCTGGGGACACGGCGCCACAAGACTCTGTGAGGAACTGCCACGCAGGAGCGCGATCCCTTGACACAGTAGGAGGAGTCCTGCGCGCGAGCGCGAACTTGAAGCAATGTGTAAGGGCATAGCAAGCGAGAGCCGCTGTGATTGTGAACCCAGAGACCAGCGACACAGCCTGGTGCCCACAAGCTTTCCCTGATAAGCAAGCACCGTGCGAGCCCCAGGAGGAGCACTGCAATTGAAAAGTACAGGGGTCACCGATAGGTTCGACAGATCAACGCATGAGCGTCAACGGCAACAAGAACAACAACAAAAACAAAAAACAATAGAAATAGCAACAACACCAAGAACAACAGCAGCAACAACATCAACAGCAACAACGACCACGACGACGACGGCGGCGGCGGCGACGACAACAACAAGAACGGCGGCCGCAGCGACGGCGGCGAACACGGCGGCGAACACGGCGACGACGACGACGACGACGACGCCGACGACGACGGCGGCGGCGGCCCGCACGCGCGGGGCCACCCCGCCCGGTCGCTGGCGGCGCTCTCCAGGTCCGTGGAGGCCACCACGGTGGGGTAGCACGAGACAACCTGGTGGGAAGGACGGGGGCCAGGAGCGGCGCCCGCAGGCGGCGGAGGAGGAGGAGGAGGAGGAGGAGGAGGAGGAGGAGGAGGAGGAGGAGGGGGGGGGAGGAGGGGGAGGGGGAGGACGGGGGAG
The DNA here is from genome assembly GCA_963575745.1 of Prorocentrum cordatum. NCBI lineage: Eukaryota > Dinophyceae > Prorocentrales > Prorocentraceae > Prorocentrum > Prorocentrum cordatum. The sequence goes on from CAUYUJ010014155.1 coordinate 418,761, forward strand.
GAGGAGGAGGAGGAGGAGGAGGAGGAGGAGGAGGAGGAGGAGGAGGAGGGGAGGAGGAGGGAGGAGGAGGAGGAGGAGAGGAGGAGGAGAGGAGGAGGAGGAGGAGGAGGAGAAAGGAGGAGAAAAGAGGAGGAGGAGGAGGAGGAGGAGGAGAGGGAGGAGGAGGGGAGGAGGAGAGGAGGAGGAGGGAGGAGGAGGAGGAGGAGGAGGGGGAGGGAAAGGAGGAGGGGCGCCAGTACCTCCGGTGCCCACGGGTTTCTGGGCACTCAACGCCTCGTGGGTGTCAGCCAAGGGTAGGGCATAGCCGATCCCAACGGAGGCGGATTAATCGAGCAAGCGCTTGGAATGTTGCTGCGGCAAAATGAACGAGCGCTAGTCTTGATGCGAAACCATTTTCTTAGCAATGTGGTTTTTTTATATGTGTATGGTAAACCTGCGGTTCAAATTGTATTGTCCAGGGTGAGGTCAAGGAGGACGAGGAAGACGAGGAGGAAGAGGATGAAGCGATTTGCGTTTCCCATCGGCGGTTTTTCATAGATTTCGGTTTCGGCCCGCTGGGGCTGTTTTCGGGGCCTGGGACCACCAATCACGGATCTAGGGTGGAGAACTTCCCTCGGACAATGGGGTGGGACGCTTTGGAAAGCTGGGAGCGAGAGGCGGAAACGGGGAGGAGGAGCTAAGGTACATAGGGTAGTGCCGCTCGGGGGTCTCAAGTCCTACAACATGTACGCGAGAAAAAATAGCCCCTGCGTGGGCGGGTATGGACGAAGGACCCTCAACAATAAAGGGGCCCTGGGACACACAAATAAACACACACAAATTAAAGGTTTCCCCATGTGTTCCCATATATTCGAGATTTTCGTCTTCCCCCCCATTTCCCATATTGTCCTACATTTTCTTGGGTATCGACGATTCATTGTGTCTCTGTGTTTCTCTCCCCTCCTGAAGCATGGGCGCGAGACAAACATGGCCTCTGCGTGGGCGGATATGGACGAAAGACCCTCGACAAAACGAACTGGCCGCATGCCTTGAGCAGGGACCCACCGTCCCTGCATTTCTATAATCCTACCACGAAATGTTCTTAGAACCCAAAAATGTTCTAAGAACAAAAACAATGCTCTTAGAACATCAACCCGATATGTTAAAACAAAACAGTCCCAGCCAGAAATGTTCTAAACACATTTCGTGAAAACCACAAAAAGGTTCTTAGAACATTGCTTGGTGGGACTATCATGGACACGCCAGGACGCTTCGCCACTGCTTGAGACTGCCTGGAACTGCGGGGCCCGGCAGCCTGTCCGCCAAGGGCGCCGGCAGAGGGGACGCTCCCACGCCCAGCGGCGCGCGCCGCAGGAAGGGCAGAAAAAAGGAGGGGGCCACAGGCCCTCGGACGGCGCGCGCCCCCTTCCCGGGAGACGTGCACCTGGGCGGGCCTCGGCTGCTAGAGTAGCTTTGAGTCGGGCGTGTCCCCCTACAGGGGGATTTTTGGGCGAAACATAAAAAATACTTCAAAAATGCCCCCCCCCCCAAGGGCAAAAATAGTCAAAACATCGTCCCAAAACTATTTTTTGACTATTCTTTAATATCCCCCCTGTAGAGGGACAGGCCCGACTTGAGAGTAGCTGCTGCGATCTGCCCGACGTTTACACCCACAGCGGGGGCCCGACCCGACCACAACAAAAACCTTCCAAAAGAAACCCAGCCCTGAGACCCCAGGACGTCCATGGCTTTCTGGCGCTGGAGCGTCACGCGTTCCATGGCAGAACCACTGAAGCCCAAGAAGCCCAGGGCACCCTGGAGGCAAGCAGGGTGTTTCTTGGCATGGGCCCCCGCTGGACTCGGGCCGGGGGAAAGGGGGGATAGCAAAGGGGGGGCTGAGAATCAGCTCACGTAGCTGATTTTCCTGGCGCCTCCCGGCGCCGGAGGCGGCCATGTATCGAGGACTGGGCCCCTCGGTGGGGCCGAAACCACCTGCACGCAGCAAATGTCGCACCCCCCCTTTCCCAATCCCCCCCTTTCGTCCGGCCCGATGCACGACTCCTACAGGGCAGTTTCTAATACATAGGATGCGTAAACATATATGACTTTAAATACATGATTCATGCATGAATGAAGTTATGCATGAACTCCTCGTTGTTTTTAGTGCTAAATCCCTGCATGTTTAACACATGATCCGCACGCGGAACATGTATTAAAAACGGCACTCTAGTATCCCGAACGCCGACGTGCTGCCGCACGCCGGGTCGGTGCTTGGCTCCTGCTGGAGACGAGCCGTCGGAGGGGGCGCGGGCGGGAGAAGCGGCCGACGGCGGCGCCGGGCTCCCGCTGAGAACGGATCGTCGGGGCGGGCGCGGGTGGGAGGAGGGGCGGGCTGCAGCGCCTCGTGCTCGGCTCTCGTGATTTTCCCCAAAAACACAGCAACGACGACAACAGCAGCAACAACAACAGCAACAGCAGCAGCAACAACAGCAACAACAGCAGCAACAACAACAGCAACAGCAACAGCAGCAACAACAGCAGCAACAGCAACAGCAACAACAACAACAGCAACAGCAACAGCAACAGCAACAGCAACAGCAACAGCAACAGCAACAACAACAACAACAACAACAACAACAACAACAACAACAACAACAATTACTAGCACGTGGGGACACACAGTTCTCACCAGTGCCAGGGTTTTCATAGGAGGCGGGCAATACCCCCACTTTGTGGGGGGGCCGGTTCAAGCTCTACCAAATTTCCAAACGACTCTTCGCCACCACCCACACCCAGCTTCCCGCCCTATGACGTTCGGACACTTCACTTCGTGGCATGCGGACGACCGTGGCTACTATTCAGGGCCCCGCGGCCGACGACGACGGCGTGCGCGCGCGAAGAAAAAACGAATGTGTCCCGCATGGTATTATTTGACAGGGATGATGGCCCTGGCAGGTGCGCAACCGTTGTTGCAGAAGTTCGAAAAAGTTGCTCGCAAAAGCCCGTTTGACAGAAATGATTAAAAAGTGTTGGGTTTCCTACGAATCCGCAAGAGCGCGCGGGATGAAATTTTGACATTTTTTTTTTTTTGAAAAACCATTGGTTTTTTGATGTTTTTATGTTAAAATCGCTACGAAAACTAAGGTTTTGGAAGGATTTCGTCTTGCGCGCGCGAATGTCCACTTTACCTTATTTTTTGCAAGGGATTCTTGAAGTTTGGTTATGTTAGAACAAGAAATGTCCACTTTAGCTTATTTCTTGCAAGGGAAAGCGGGCGTCAACAAAACAACCGGATCTGGATCACATCGTTTTGCATGAGACTTCCTCACGAAAATGATGAACATGTGGCTGCGGCCTAGGCGCGGCGGGGGGGGCGCGCACCAGGGGTCCCAACAATAATTATTCTTTAGAAGAAATAATGTTCAACAACAACAACAACAACATCACCACCACCAACAGCAACAACAACAAGAGCAGCAACAACAAAACCCACCACCACCACCACCACCAACAACAACAACAACAACAACAACAAAAGCTGGGGCCGCCGCGCGCGGCATCATCTCTGCCCCCATCTGATCCCCTGAGGCCCTCCTGTGATTTCTTCTCCGCCCGGGCCGAGTACCCCAAGCAACTCTGCAAGCTCGCCCTGGGAAGTTGACTTGCCACCAACACGAGCTGCAACTAGCGTAGTTGGGAACGCTCTGTATTCGAGATCTTTCGTATCCTGGCACGTGTGAGCAATCTGTCTCCGTGCAAACAAGATATCGAGCTTCTGCTCCTGCAAACGGCGCCATCTGCACCGCGCGTGCTGTCTCTGGTCGTGCAAAATCTGCCCTGTAGCGTTGAATACTTCACTGGGCACAGCCGCAGCCTTAATTTCCGGGTCCTGGGCTGCGTGTGCTTCCTCTACCTAACCCCCAGCTTCCCAAGATATCAATATAATTCTCGCCGCGGGTCCCGACATGCGCATAGTCCCCTTCCTCCAGGGTGGTCCCTGTTTGCGGCGCCCTGAACCTCCACCGCCACGCACCGTCTGGACTCGGGTTGGAAAGATGGGCTCTGGGAGAACCACTCAGTGGGACATACAAAATGGGCGTAGGGGCTCTTTTGACGCCATTACGTTTGGTCCCTTTGATGAGACCGTGGGCGCCTCATCGCATTCGCTGTCGTAGTAGCCGTAGTAATGGCCCATCATCAATATTGTGACAGCGGATCCTTCGCACACTGTCCCCTAATAGTTCTCGCACCGTCGGATGCCCCCCCTTCTCCTGGTCATTGATGGAGCCCCCATCAATTTCGTCGGCAACCCGTCGCTGCTTACCGTTATCTTGGGGCCGCTGACAGGTAGGAACCATCGGACCCCCTTCCGCGATCTTGCTCTTCTGAGCCCTCCAGGTCGATGTCCTGCGAGGCGGAAGAGGGGCGTTCGGGGCCCCCTTCTGAAGCTCTGACTGCTTCCCGCACGGTGCAGGCCCTGCGCCTACTGCTTGCCCTTGCCCGCGCTCTGCGTGGCGCCCTCAACGTCCTCCTTCTCCTCTGGCCTGCTCTGCTGCCCGACATGCTCGATGATGTGCTTCGCGACGTGCGCGCTCTGCGCCGGCGCGCCCTCCTCGCTGTCGCCCTCGCACATTACCCCTTGGAGACCCCACCTCGCTCGCGGACGCTTCTCGTAAGTATGGCTCTGCGGGTTGACCATGCAGTGCTCGCGCAGCGTCTCCTGGATCTCTGCGATCTCGATGCTCTTCTCGTCGTCCTTGATCGCGTCCGTCCACTTGCGGCTGTTTCAGTCGAAGGCGTTCCACATGTCTGAATGTTCGGGTCGAACGCTGCCCAGATCTCCGCGAAGCCCATTTTCTCTTTTTCCTTCTTGGTTATTCGTGCGCCGCCCAGCTGTCCTCGCGCTCGGGGCCCCAGGGCATGTTGAACTGCTTGGCCTGATTCTCGAAGTCGTTTGCCACCTCGCCCTGCGCGAAGTAGATATGTTCCTACTTGGTCTCCTTATCTTGAGCACGCCGTCGATGATTGTGTCGAGCCTCTCGCTGTTTCAGTTGACCGTGGCGATGTGTCCCGCTTTCTGCTCATCTCTGGCGCTCGCGCTGCCCACTTTCTGCGCCGTCGTCTTGCTGAGCGCGCGTGCGACTTTTAGCTTCTGTTCCTGCGACTCCTTCAGCACTGCGGTAATTCTTCCCGCCTGATCGCACATCGTGTTGGTGCTGCTCTGTAATGACCTTCGCCAGCTCTGGCGTCGACGCGCCGCTTCTGATAGCAGTAGCTCTGGTGCTCTGGCTCGCGCCTGGCATCTCAGTGCCGAACTTGCGCCTGTTGGCTACAGTCTCCGCACCTGCCGCCCTCGGGTCCCGTCGTGGCCTCCACGCAGGAGCCCCCCTCTGGCTGACCCGGGTTAGCGAGCCGGTAAGGGAGCGAGGCGGCTGCGCATATTGGCTGACCCCGGTTTGCGAAGACCTGCGTTGCAGTTTTTTTTCCTGCATTGCAGTTTTTTGGTTTCCTGCTGACCCGGGTCTGGATTGACCCGGGTCAGAAGATCCCCGAGGAGGCCCTCCATGCGGTCCTCCCGGCGACGCGCCGAAGTGGCCCCACGGACCCCGTGCATCCCGCTGCCCTTAGAGAGCTACTTCTACCGGACTTGCGCCCGTGAGCCCTCCTCCCGGCCTCTCGAGTCCGTGGGCCCCGTTACTGTGCAGGTTCCCTCCCGCGGCGCCGCCACCCTCTTCTTGCCAGTTTGTGCCCTTGATCTTCCCCTTCTTGGCGCCCCCTCCCCTCCTTGTCCGACGAATGGCGGTGGAGTACATCGGTCCACTGGAGTATGCGAGCATAGCTTCATGGCGTCGATCGCATTCTGGCACAGCTCGACGTGGTTCCTCAGCTCGACGTGGTTCGTCAGCGTCTGAGTGAGCCTATACGTGAGTCGGAGCCCCAGCCTTGACATGACGTGCGCCGGTTTGTCTCTGCTTCTGATTGCCAACTGCGTGCCAGACCATTATCATCGCGGCCGTAAGCCCATCCAGCACTCAAATCATTTCCATGGCGACCAACCTGGCGAAGCTAATGGCCTCGTCGATGTCTGGCGACATGTGCCCTGGTTCGGTCTGCGCGAAGATACTGCCAGCCCTCATCTCTGTGATCGGTGAAGTATAACTGCTGTCCGGACCCCCCCTTGGGCCCAAAACCCCTGTTGTTGTTTCAATCGTTTTCAATGTCCCCCCTCTGTAGTCGTCGACTTGTTTGCTGTGTTGTAGGTTCCCAAGTCGATTCCCCCTGTCCTGTCCTGTCCTGTCCCGTCAGAGGAGCCCGCTGCCGCTGCCGTTGGTGATTGCGTTGGCTGGCGTTCCTTTCTGGTCCTCCTTACGTGGGCTTGTCTGGTTCTTGCCGTCAGTCCCCCTCAGTGGGTCGTGGCACCTTTTCCCTGGGCGCGGGCATGCCGCCTCGCTTTGCAGTGAAGCCGTGGGAGACTTGGCTGCGGGCATGGGCATCCCGCCTCGCACTCCACGCCGTCTGCTTCCCTGCCTCCCTCCCAGACAGGGCACACGTCCGCAGGCCGTGACTTGAGGGCGAGGCCGACCGAGCTGGGAAGGCAGTCCTTTCCGCTTCCCTTGCAGGACGTCGGGGCGCAAGTCCGCAGACCAGGCAGCAGGGCTGCTCCCGCCGAGCTGACGTGCACAAGCTCCTCTCCGCGCCCCTGCTGCCCAGCGAGCCACAAGCCTCGAGGCCAGAGATCAGGGCGCTGCCGAGCGAGCTGGGAGGGCCTTCCTTTCCACGACTCCTCCTCCCCAGGCGTCTGTCCAGGGCCCGCAGGTGATCTTCTGGACGTCGGGTCTTGTCCAGCGGCGTGCACGCCCTGCTGCGGCGCTCCAGCACTGGCCCGCCGAGCTCGATCTGCGTCGCGTGTCCTCCTCGTCCTCCTCCCCCTCTTCGTCCTCGTCCCCCTCATCCTGCCTCCTTGCTCATGTGTCCTCTTCCCTTCAGTGGTGGCGAAATGCTCCGCTCTCCTCTCATATTTGTCCTCTTCCTCTTCGTGGTCCAGGGCGCCTCAGGGGGCGCAGGCACATCGGGAAGCACCCGAGGATCCACGAGCCTGCAGGACGCTCCCAGAGGCTTGAGCAACTCAAGCCCAGACGCACGCACACTCAGACACACTCATTCCGAAACCCACTCGAATCCAGATTCACTCGTACTCATCGGCTCAGGCTGGGTTGCTCACACCAATCATATATCCAGAACAACTTCCATTCAGAGCCACTCATACTCGGACCGATCCCTATGCAGACGTAGCCACTCATACTCAACAGCGCCAACATTCAGACTTGCTCGTGAGTACTTGGGCAAACCAAATGTATAACACAATCCGACTGGCGCATGCTCACAAGCCCGAAACAGAACACGCTACAATAGTGATGCACAAAAGATCCCCGCGTCGAACAACTGACGGCCCTGGGGGCCAGCGAGGGCCCACGGAGGCAGACCAAAAAACTGTGCGCCATCGAAGACGACGCGAGAACGTCAACCTGCGGCTCACAACTCCAGTCTTTGGCGGCCGCCGGGGGCGAAACGGGCACCGCTGGAGGACGGCTCTCGGCGAAGGGCAACTCCAGGAAACGGGGAAACCAGACAGTACGGATGTCGCTACTCCCCGGACTCTTCCGGACTGCTCTCTGACCAGAAGCTCGAGGCGAACCCAGCCGTGGCGACGAGGGCCTTCAGGGAGGCCCTACAGGCGAAACCAGGGGCAGAGCAGCGGCGTGGGCACTTTGACCCCCTCTGAGGAGAGCACCCCGACGCTGGAAAACCTCCCCTAAACCGACGAAGACGTCTGAGAAGCTCGTCCTCCTATTCCTCGCCCTACTTCTCCTCGCCCTCATGCTCGCCCTGCTCCTCCTCTCACTCCTACTCGCCTTTATCCTCCTCTCCCTCCTTCTCGCTCTCCTCCTCCTCCTCCTCCTCCTCCTCTCTTCTCCTCCTCCTCCTCGCCCTCCTCGCGCCCCTCGCCCTCCTCCACTTTCTCGCCCTCCTTCTCCTCCTATCCTTATTCCTTATTCGAACATACTCTTACTCCCTCCTCTGGCCGGCCGATGGCGGCCCCATACGGGCCCTCCCATCGCGATTGTAAACAATCGATACGAAGTCCCCGTTGTTTCTCTCAACATGGCCTGTCTTGTCCTCGACGATGCGAAATGCGCAACAGGAATGGGACGCGGCGCACATCGCGCGCGGACGACTCGGGCAACCCCAAGCGGGAGGGGCCATCCTACCTGTCAGAAACCATACAAACTCGGGGGATTTCTTTTGTCGTCGGCTTCGAGAAATGCGCGGCAGGAACTTCCTGCACGGCGCCCCCTTGCTGGAAGGGGGCGCGGTGCACATCGCGCGCGACAGTGCGAAATGTCGCTCTCGCTTCGGCGCCGCGCGCATGTTTTCTGAAAGTTGCGCTCCCGCTAAGGCGCGGCGCAGACTTTTCGCTCGCCAATTCGTCGAGCGCTTAGGGCCCCCTGGGGCCTCCCAAGGTCTCCTGGGACATCCTGGGGCTTCCCAGGGGTTGCCCAGGGCCTCGTGGATCCTCCTGGAACCTCCTGAGGCATCCTGGGATTCCCCGGGCCTTCCTGACACTTCCTAGGGCTTCCTGAAGCCTCCTTGAATTACCTGGGGCTTCTCCTGGGCCCTCCTGAAGCCTCCTGGGACTTCCTGGGGGTCGCTGGGGCTTCTCCTGAGGCCTCCTGAGGCTTCCTGGGGCCTCCTCGGCTCGTGCTGAAATGCCAGCGCAGTCTTTGAGACGCGCCAGGAATTTCCCATCGGTAACCGCCATCGTGGCTGCATCAGCTGTGGCATACCACCTTGCCGATCTGTTCTCGGTCCCCAGTTTCGCCAGTACGCGGGTGGGAATGGGCATGCCATGCTTGACTCGCTCGAGCTGGCTAGCTTGACTCTGCCCTCTCCTCCTCCTCCTCCTCCTCCTCCTCCTCCTCCTCCTCCTCCTCCTCCTCCTCCTCCTCCTCCTCCTCCTCCTCCTCCTCCTCTCCTCCTCCTCCTCCTCCTCCTCCTCCTCCTCCTCCTCCTCCTCCCCCTCCTCCTCCTCATCCTCCTCCTCCTCCTCCTCTCGTCGCCCTACCCCTGCTCCTCCTCCTCTTCCTCCTCCTCCTCCTCCTCCTCCTCCTCGTCGCCCTACCCCTGCTTTTCTCCTCCTCCTCCTCCTCCTCCTCCTCCTCCTCCTCCTCCTCCTCCTCCTCTCCTCCTCCTCCTCCTCCTCCTCCTCCTCCTCCTCCTCCTCCTCCTCCTCCTCCTCCTCCTCCTCCTCCTCTCCCCCCCCTCCTCCTCCTCCTCCTCCTCCTCCTCCTCCTCCTCCCTCCTCCTCCTCCTCCTCCTCCTCCTCCTCCTCCTCCTCCTCCTCCTCCTCCTCCTCCTCCTCCTCCTCCTCCTCCTCCTCCTCCTCCTCCTCCTCCTCCTCTCCTCCTCCTCCTCCTCCTCGCTCCTCCTCCTCCTCCTCCTCCTCCTCCTCCTCCTCCTCCTCCTCCTCCTCCTGCTCCCTCCTCCTCCTCCGCTTCCTCGCCCTCCCCCTCGGTCGTGTGGTGCCTCCACGACGCGAGAGGGGCTCGAGCGACACGACGGGGCGCCGCGGGCGGGCGCCCGCCCCCCCCCCCTCCCCCTTGGCGGGCGCCCGGGCCTCGTCCCCCCACTTCGAGAGCGAGGCGGCCTCGCTCCCCCGGGGCGGCTTCGAGAGGGAGGGAGGGAACCGGTAGTCCCAGGCCCCCTCGAGTGATGAAAAAGTCATGACGGGAGGTTGTTCTAACTTTTCGGCCTCCGGGGGCCCTCGCTGGGCCTCGGGAGCGTCAACAAACTACTCAGGACGACGAACCGGCCCCGGAGAATGGGTCGAGACCTCTGGGGGTCGACGTTATGAACAAATCATGACGTCGGGGGTCTGGGGTAGGAGCTCGACCAAAGGAAACCTTGCACAAGAGACCCAACCCTGAGACCCCAGGACGTTCGTTGATTTTTGGTGCGGGATCGTCACGCTGTCCATCGCAGAGCCATCGAGACCCAGCAAACCCAGGGCACCTTGGAGACAAGCAGGGTGTTTCTTGGCATCGGTTTCCATTGTACGCGCATCGAGGGGCAAAAAAAAGGTGAGGAAAGGAGGAGGAACAACAGGGACGCGAAGGAAGGACAGATGAGGAAACTGCTGGGACGAGGGAGGATCTGGGACAAGGAATAAAATGATGCGGACGCGAGGAGGAGAAGGGGGTAGGGAGGAGATGGAGGAGGGGAGGTGAAGGAGAGAGTGAGGAGAAAGGAGGAGAGACACGGGAGTAGTCCACATAAAGGTGCGACGAGCAGGGCACAAATAACTCGGCAACATCGTGAAGATGAGGGGAACTACAAGATGACACTCGGAAACACTGCACCTCCACACTTGATAGATACAACGCAACATGCCAGAACACCCCCTACACCGTGAACACACATATAACATATACCATGTTCACGTATCGTGTAGAACATGTGAAGGCACGAGAACACTACAACATGCCAGCACAGTCACAACCCCCACAGCGCCCAGGAGAGCGCGGCCTGGCACGACCAACAGATGTAGAGCAGGCTTCGCAACGGTCGACACTGTGAAAGCCACCGGCAACTCCCAAACACCCAACACCCCACCACATGGGCCAGCACGCCAGCGAACGGGGAACATCATTTCGCTATACTGGACCTCTCATGCAGCTCGAAGGGTCCCGGTCTTCCCTGCTGCAGGACCATTGCCAAAGAAGGAGCCCCTAAAAATTCGAATCTCTGTCGCAGAAGACCGCTAGAACTGTGAAAGGACAACCACGTGAAGAACGACACAAATGTGTATGTATTGTATGTAGCACCGCGCCCTTGCGGATAAGAGTGAGGGAGCGGGCGCGGGGTGTGTCGCGGGTGGGTCGCGGGCGAATCGCAGGTGGGTCGCAGGGTGCGTCGCGGGTGCGTTGTGGGTGGGTCGCGGGTGGGTCGTGGTTGGGTCGCGGGTGGGTCCCGCGTGGGTCGCTGGTGGGTCGCGCGTGGGTCGCTGGTGGGTCGCGCGTGGGTCGCGGGGTGGGTCGCGGGTGGGTCGCAGGGTGGGTCGCGGGTGGGTCGCGGGGTGGGTCGCGGGTTGGTCGCGGTTGGTTAGCGGGTGGTCAAGAGTGGTTCGCGGATGGGTCGCGGGCCAGGTCGCGGGCGAACCGGCGACAACAAAGAACAACACCACCACCAACAACAACAACAATAATACGAATACGAATAATAACAACAATAAAAACAACTAATGACAACGATGACGACGACGACAACAGCACCAACAGCAACAACAACAAACCAACAGCAACAACAATTACAACAACAACAGCAACATCACCGACAAGAAATACAAAGCGAACCACAACCACAAACACAGCAGCATCAACAACAAACACCACACCAACCACAATAATAATACCAACGCCACAACAAAACACCTGCACCAAAAACAAACACAACCCCACCACTTACAACACGCTCCGCACTTACAACAACCACAACAACAAAAACACCACCAGCAACAACAGGAATACGACCGAAAGCACTACCACAAACAAAAGCAACAACACGAGCACGAAGACTAACACGGACAACGATACCAACAACAACACCAATTGCATCAGCAACAGCAGCAGCAACAACACCAACAACAACAATCATGGTAAGACAATTCGTTCTTATACAACGTGTGTTTCCCAAACCCTCGGTACCCGCCCTCTTCGTCTTCGATCGTACCTTTTTGTGGTGGTTGTATATTTCTTCCCTGCAGGCCGGGCCCCGGCACGCGGCGATGCGACCGCGGACCGTCGGCCTGGCCAGCGGCAACGCTGATCGGCGGCAACCCGACCCCGAGAGGGACGGACAGGGGACCGACCACGACGACGACGAAGTCACGACAACGACGACGACGGTGACGACGAGCGAAAGCGAGAGCGAGAGCGACAGCGGAACCACGAAGGGCAGTAAGGGGGCTACGAAGGGCGACAGCGGGGCCACAAAAGGCATGCGTACGGGGCCACGACGGGCGCGAACGAGCGGGGGCCACAAAAAGCAAAGAATGCGGGGCCACAGAGGGCGACGACGAGGCCATTGAGGGCAGCAGCGGGGCCACGTAGGGCAGCGAGGGGGCCACAAAGGGCGACAGCGGGGCCACGAAGGGGATGCATATGGGGCCACGACGGGCAAAAACGAGCGGGGGCCACGAAGGGCATACGTATATTGGGCCGCAAAGGGCAAGGACGGGGCCACTGAGGGCAGCAACGGGGCCACGAAGGGCAGCGAGGGGGCCACAAAGGGCGACAGCGGGGCCACGAAGAGCGTGCATATGGGGCCACGACGGACGCGAACGAGCGGGGGCCAAGAAGGGCATACATATATGGGGCCACGAAGGGCAGCGGGGGAGCCACGAAGGGCTGCAACGGGGCCGCGAGGGGCAGCGGGGGGGCCACGAAGGGCTGCAACGGGGCCGCGAAGGGCCGCGATGGGGGCCACGAAGGGCTGCAACGGGGCCACGAAGAGCAGCGAGGGGGCCACGAAGGGCTGCAACGGGGCCACGAACGGCAGCGAGGGGGCCGCGGAAGGCTGCAACGGGGCCACGAAGGGCAGCGAGGGGGCCACGAAGGGCCGCAACGGGGCCACGAAGGGCAGCGAGGGGGCCACGAAGGGCACCGACGGGGCCACGGAGGGCAGCGATATCCCGATTCCTAAGTGAACTGTGAAGAGGGGTCTTAAGCGTGAGCGCGACTCCTCGGTGCCTGAGTGTCGGGAGCGCGGCGCTTCACTACATTGCTGGGAATTCTAACGCAAGAGCGCGATTCTTTACCAAATTGCAAGCAAGTCTCCAGTCAGAGTCAGCGCGCGACTCCAGAGCGCCGAGAGAGCGATTCCTTAATACATTCAAAGAAAATCCCAAGCGAGAGCGCGATCTCTGCGTAAAACGCAAGGAAGTCTCAGGCGGGAACGGGGGTCCTGGCTAAATTGTGAGGAAACCTCAAAGGGGAGCCGTTGTTGTTGTAACCCGGGGGGCCAGGGGCACAGTTTGAGCCTAGTCACTTCCCCTGGTAAAACCAAACATGTGAGCCCTGAAAGAAACTCTTAAATCGAAACAACACCATGGTCACCGGAGAGGGGGGATCCACAATAATTATTCAGTAACGAGAGCTGACACCAACACCAAAACCATCACCACCACCAACACCACCACCAACAACAATCACTTTACTCTCATGCGCGATGGTTCCACACGAAGCATGTGACCATCATGATAACCATCTCCATCATGTGGGACTACCGTTCTATAGAGGGTCCATGATTCCCATTCCCAGATCTCCCGCACAATGAGGTCTTGCAAGCAGTTCCTCCGAGGAATTTCAACATATCCCGCCTCGAAAACGCATGCCCGCGCCTTGCTGCGCCGATGCGAGACCGCCAGTTGAGCCCCAGCCAAGGGTAAAGCACAAGGAAGTATCGAGCGACAGGATTGCCTTGGTGGGGATGAGGACTGTCAGCGGCGAGGCAAGGACCTGGTCCTGAAGAGAAAGGGAGGAAGTCTCGAGCAGGCCCTCTGTTGTTGCTGAGATCGGCGCCAATGCTGACTAGAGTAGGGCGCCTGTCCAGCGTAAAGCAAAACGAAATCTCGAGCGGGACCACTGGTTTTGTTGGGACGGCGGTTGTCGGCTGCGAGGAGAAGCACCGTCTTGAGTAAGAAGGGAAGAAGTCTCGAGTGGGAGCAGTGGTTTGGTCGGGACGGGGGCTGTCGGCGGCGACGAACAGCACCGCCATGAGAAAAAAGGAGGAAACCTCGAGCGGGAGCGTCGTTCTTGCTTGGAGCGGCGCCAATTCAAAAAAGAGTAGGGCGCCAGTCCAGCGTAAAACGACAGGATGTCTCGGGCGGGAGCGCTGGTTTTGTCAGAGGCGGCTTTCGGTGGCGAGGAGGGGCACCGCCTTGAGTAAACAAGGGAGGAAGTCTCGAGCGGGAGCGTTGTTGTTGCTGGGGGCGGCGCCGATGAGAGAAAAAGTAGCGCGCCAGGCCAAGGTAAAGCGGGAGGACATCTGGAGCGGTAGCGCTGGTTTTGTTGGGACGGCGGCTTTCGGCGGCGAGTCAGAGCACAGGGCCTGAGCAAGAAAGGAAGAAGTCTCGAGCGGGAGCGTTGTTGTTGTTGTTGCTGCTGCTGTTGTTGTTGTTGTTGAACTCTCATTCTTGAAGAATAATTATTGTTGATCCCCCCCCACCGGTGCACATTGATTTTTTTTCGATTGGAGTGCCACCCCCGGGGCTCGCACCTTGTTTTTTCTCAAGGAAAGTCTTCCTGCTCAAACTGTGCCCCTGCCCCCCGGGCTACA